>VTPC01000919.1:10653-56661 GCA_011009095.1 Ignelater luminosus
AGAAGAGGTCTGTAATTTCCCAAAATCTCTTTCCCGTAACTCCAGTGTCGTTTACCGAAATGTATTAACTTTGAGATTAAGCTCGCTATTGAAGCTCGTGATGCTAAAATGTCTTTATTATTCTACTTTCCTAGTTTGTGTTTTGGAGATACTGAAACAGGTACGTTACATCGTTTGCGAAAACAAGCGTATTCGGGTAAAATTAGGCCTGATGATGTTCCTAACAATCGCCAATTCTGTGAAATCAAACAGATAGGAAGAAGACGTCCCGAAACAGTTCAACATCGCTCAAAATGGTATTTTGAAATTTATTAAAGATTAAAATAAACACGCGTTGTTGTAGATCTACCTGCAAATGAAGACCTTAAAATCATCAAGAATAATATATTTACCGACATTACGCAAGAAGACCGCAACTACATTTTATTTTGGGTAAATTTAATAAAGAAGGATTGGTGTCAAATTGAACCGCTGTGCTGGTGCAGGTGCTTGCGGCTTACAAAAAATGCACCTGTGAAAAGCTGTCTTTGCCAATGAAATATAAATCAAATCGATGAATGCAAAGTTTTAAAGCCTGGGTAATATTCTTATTTCAATTAAATACAGGTGTGATTTTTCTAGAAAATTTCTAAAGGCTTCTTTTTGTCAGAAAACACTCCCATTTGACCAAAATTCCTATATTAGCACGTGCACAATGTATCATCGCGGCAAGAAAGAACAAGACATACTTGTCTTTCATACTTTCTCTCTTTTTCATCAGGCTTTAAGGTGGATTTGTCAGTTTAATTAATTAAGTATTTACTTACATGATAGTCTTACTTAAACTGAAAGACAGATTTGCAAAGGGTAATTTAAAAACCTGTGTGGTGCCCCGGCTTTTTTTGCCGCGATAGTACAATGATATATAAACTTTGTTTGGAGGTTCATTCGTACTACACTTCAGCAAAACTTAAAAACTCTTAATAGATTAGGTTTCTCATAATCCCGCTCTTAGTAAATAACCTAATAGCAAGAAATTTTTATATGCGCTTAAAAGATAGAGTATGTTGCTCACCTTTTGATTTGTACGGTAAGTACTCATTTGACTCCATTTTTCGGTATTATACCGTTTTTGGAATTCATCTATTTTGTTAAACACTTCAAATAATTTCTCACGTTTATATATCATAAATAAAAGTTTAATTGCAGCTGAAAAAAGATTTTTAGCCTTTGTATCTTTTTGATAAAACAGAGGCTTACCTGCACTTCCACCAATTACATGAAATAGACTATTAATCACTATATCGTAGTTATCCAAATTTTTTAAAAGCACAAACAAATTACTCCAAGGGTACAAGATTGCCAAAATCGTCATATAAACGGAGTACACCTTATATGCAAAATTTGTGGTTGGGTTTACGTTCATTCCCAAAATTCTAAACAGCATCTTAAGTAGAAAACTACAACTTTGCTTCATTTTATTATTAAAAGAATCCATTGTTAGATGATCAGCGATCTGACTTCATGTGGAATTTAATAAGTTTCTCTGAACTGTCGGCGTCCTTTTATAGGGATATGAACATCAGTTTATTATAAATTCAAAAAGGCCGATTGGATTCCTTATTAACATTCTCTCTTCTATAAATTATTAAACATTTCTTACAACTCTGTCTTTCTACCTTATGAAATTTACTTATTTCAGTGCAATATTGATTTGATAATAGCCACGGGTTATTTTCAAAAAACAGTAATGAGTTGATCTTCAATCTATTACTTACTAAGTTTCGGACTAACTGTATAAGTGACTAACAATAAGTCATAGTTTTTTTAGGATTTTCCAGTGTATTAAATACTTTCGTTTATTTTAAAAACATTTGCGTAAAGTAATGCAAAACCCGATCAGTATACGTATAAATTCTATCGATAAGAAAATTCGTCCGTAAAGAATGTTGGGAAAATTTGCAAATGTTGCTATGTCAAAACTGGAGTAAGTCATTCTAGAAAATGGCACGTAGCAGTGATAGATTTTTGGACTTGTTTGATAGGCCTAGGCTTACTTAGTCTAAACCGTAACTTTGATGATTGATATTGAAAAGTCAAACAAGGAGCGAACAAAATAATAGGCTCTATAACGTATAAGAACACGCCGCGCCGTCAATTAAATTTTGTAATTCCAATACACTATCCCAACCTATAAACGTAATCGTACAGTGTTTTGTGCTTTGTTTTTTTCTTTTTTCATACAAGGTTTAGTATCAAAGAAAAATGAACAGTTTGAGAAATTTCTTGTAACAACACATTAGAAGAAATGTAAGGAGAGATCTCATTTTAGATTGATAACGAAAACTCTTTTACACAATACGTTTGTTACGTAAGTTACATATTACTAGCGGTTAATAAGCTTATTACAGATTTAAATAACTAGGGAATAATCTCCTTGTAAAATTAGAGACTAAACCGTTTCAGTCTCTTATTAGCAAGTAAGGCCTGTAGTAATTGTTCATTTTGTACCAGCAAGCTTTAGCAAACAGAATTATTTATTTGCAAATGATCCTTTCAATAATTAATCATCTGGGTCGTCGTTATTGTGAATTGAAGTATGTTCTACGTCTAATGCAATTACGTCGCTTTAAATACAAAGGGCATAATATACACGGCATCATTGTATGTATAATTTATCACACAATCTGTTTATTTGGTTACTCAAGATATTATAATCAATAACTCTTGGCAATTTCTATATGCATCTTCTGTTTCGCAATCTTTGATTTTGCTACTTTTTTTATTATAAATAAATAAAAAAAATTTAAAAAATTAAAATACACGGTTATTACTGGAATCCTAGAAACTAGAAGAGATACAAGATCGGTTAAATTGGAAACAAATAACTTCAAAAACAAAATTTTTCGAGTTTCGTGTTTGGTCATAACTTCGTTATTATTAGGAGCTGCTAAAATCCGTTTGATTTTCTACGGGCACTTTTTTGTTTCTAATAAATTTCAGACCTACTCAAATTTTCATGCAACCTTCCGGTTTTCTGAGACCATCATCAGGCATTTTGTTTCATAGGGAAGTTACGTTGGATTATGGTATGATTTGATTGAAAATTCTACCTAATTAGATTTTTGCAATACATCAAGCCAGGTGTCTTAGATCATCCGAACTTGATCTGTTAACAAAAATACTAAAAAACAACTTTTGAATACTGAGCCATGAAGAAAAGTATGTTTCATAACTTGGTTATTCATTTAAGTTAATAAATGATAATAATTACTATTATTGGCTAGATGTTCATAAGTCTCACTTTAAAATTTACATAATTTTCGTGCCACCAAAAGAGTTCGTTGTAACGAAAACTCCTGAATTATGATCATCAAGCGTCACCAAACAGGTCTGGTGCCCATACTTTTTTTTAAATACCTTATCACCAACAAACATCTACCTCTATCAAGCAATCGAGGTTAGCCACTTACCTCACAGTATACCCTGAAAGTAAAGAAATCACCAGTTGAACAACTAAAAGTTACAGAAATGGCATAACAAAAATTTTGGGCATCTTTCTTACAACATTTAATACCAATATAGGCAACTCAAAACTAACAGTAGAAAGGTTAAAATGTCAAATTGTTGCAAAAATGCAAAATACAAAAATTTACAATACTTGATTTACTTAAAGCTTAACTATATTACGATGACAGTGACCTTCATTAAAAAAGCAATTTAGATAAGTTAGAATGTGTTTTATAAAAACGTCTCATCTGCTATGTAGTCATGATCAGAGTCAACGTCGATATGTGTAAAAACATCAAAAAATGTGAATAGGAAGATTAATTTTGTAATTTTGATATACAATGTGTCTAAGAAAAGGATGCACAGCATGGGGATCTTGGAAACGGCAAGAGATACAGGACCGGTTAAATGGGATGAAAGTTGGCTATTTATAGGACATTTTTGTTGGCTTTTGCAAAACTTAGATATCTTAGATAGTTTCTGAGATATTTAAAAAAAAAGTAGATTTCCCGATTTTCGTTTCTATTTTTTCTTTCAAACAACTACAAAAAAGTCCTATAAATAGCTAAATTTCATCCCATTAACCGATCCTGTTGCTCTGGACGTTTCCAAGATCCACATGCTGTGCATCCTTATCTTGGACGCATTGCACAGAACATTTGTGGACAAGGCTCTTATTGTAATTTATCTGTTTCTGCAACTGTCATCATAATGGCAATTTTTCCGCCCCAAGAAGATCATCACTTGCCTAGACAGAAAAATCTTTTACTTATTTCATCAAGAACTAAGCTGAGTCAACAAGATATTTCTATAAAATTTTATTTTTTTTCAAACAACAGCAAAACATGACATTTGGTGACTTGATGCACAAAATTAAAAATTTGCTTTTTCGCAGCCGGAAGCAATAGTTGACAAAATTTAATTTCTACGTTTAATTTTATTTTCAACGTTTGAAGAAGAAATATCATGTTTTATTTAAAGTAAAAGTGATTTTGTGTGGCGGATTCGCTACGCTCATCCATCAAACTCGGTAGATTCGCCGCAAAAAGTTCTACTTTTACTCCTAATTAAACAAATTAAACTCCTAATTAAAAATTACGTATTGCATTTTTTAAACTATTCTATTTTAGACATTATTTTTAATATGGAGTTACAGAAAAAATTTATATGTAGCATGTCAGGGAAGTGCCTTCAGAGGTTTCACCTGCTCATCCTGTAAAGTATCACTTTGCTGACTTGTTACGTAAATAACTGTTGTTGTTTTGTTTTGTGATAAACTTACTTACCTTGCAAATGTTTGGCAGAAACACTCAGTAAATTACATTCTGCGTATTTGGTAGTTTTGTTTAAAAGACACTCATTATTAAAACCCCAATAGTAATTTGTTAACATGGAAGACTCTACTTCCTAAAGTTGTAAAAACGGATATACGTCTATCTAAACTTTCTTGCTTATCTAAGCAGCTTCCATCTTTATCGGCAATCAGTCACTAGGATGTCTAATGCTATTCCGTTGACATGCAACGTCTCAATCGCCAAAACACTTATTATCATAGTCGACACCTCCATCAAAACCATTAAAATCTGAGAAAGATAAACTTCATCCATACAACCAGCCACAAAAAATCTAAACGACGCCATCATTACCTCAATCCAACATCACTAGTCTTCTAGTTTAGTCATATCAACTTACCTTCTACGTAAAAGCAGCTACCATGATGTGATATCATGATAGTTTGACAACTTCAAATACAGACCGTTGGACACTCAATCTATGCCGTTTTGCGTACTTCCCTTCGTGTCTGTCGTTTTTTCATCTTCTGCTGACCTCCTGTCCGCTGCTATCCGGGATCTACCTACGCCTGATGCACGCCTTTGCCATGAGGAGGCTGCTGTACTGATTGAGTTGAGTTGTAAGTAGGATCGCAACTTTAAAGTCCTTTTCCGCCATTACCATGTTTGCTGGTGCCAATCGCTATGGAACTCCTTCACAGCACGTGCGTGTGAAGGTAGGGCACTGAAGAGACATTTATAGTCGTCCAGTAAGCTTCTTTCTCCGTCCATCGTTATAGGTTTTGTCCCTGTCATGGACGTTACCATGAGTCAATCCTTTCATTACTATAATAATACCACCATCAGTGGTTCTTGCATGGTCTACTTGTATTACTGAAAACGTACAGTTTTATAAAGTTTGCTAATAAGCTTTTTATTAAAGTCGCAGTCAACTATGATTTCCATCTAGAGAAATTTCTTGTCAACTAATTCTTAAAGAAGGTATACACTTTTTGCGAATAACATAAACACTGTGCGTGAACTGAAGCTCTTTGATTCTGAAAGATATTGCAATTGTTTTCAGAATGATTTGAACAGTTAATGACAATGTTTTCATTTGTTTTGCTATGTAAATTCTTAAAATATAAAACTATAGAATGGTAAAACTCATGAATACTTGCACAATTGTCAGTGACATGAGAAAATATGAAAACCGTGGCGGTTCGAATTTTGGAAAAGAAGATGAAACCAAAAGCTTTTGAAATTGGGCAATAAGTTTTGTTGCAAAGACAGTTACCACTAATGGGAGCAAAAGAGGAAACGCGTTTCCAAAACTTAAACGTTTTGTACTTACTGAGATTTTACGCAATTTAAAGGTTTAAGAAACTTTTGAAGATTTTATAAATGTGTTGTGAATTAGCTCAAACGTTTTGCTATAAAGTCAGAGTAGTGATTTAGAAAATGAACAGAAAACCAATAGCATAACATGATCCTCTTGCTCTACTATAGATCTTTGTCTACAATTTCTGTAATCTTACATAGTGGCGTAACACATTTTTTTTATAAAAGTTACTTACTTTATCTTACCCAATATTTCTGAATATTCTACTAATTTCTCCTTGTACATTTACACTTCTCCGTCAAGGTCTCCGTAGTTAATTGGAGCATAACTCGTTGTTCAAGTAAAAAATATTATATATGATGTATCTGACTGTTCTGTAATTTGTTTATTATATTTCTACCAAGAATTATTTCACCACCAAAATATTGTTGTTATCAAAATAGTAAAGTTAATAAGCTGCCAACTATGTTTATTATCTTACCTTTTTAAAAATTTATTGAGAGACCAATCTCTTGAAGATATTCATTGATTATTAGAGAATTAAAATATAATACCTTTGAAGATTTTTGTTCGTCTTTCATTGAAGCTATTTCGTTGTTATTTCCTGGGGTATTGAAGAACGTAGTTTTACTTACTGTTCTATAGTTTGGAATTCTAGATTTTATTTCTAAAATGAGTCTCGAGCATTACAGTCTGTTTTTCTGCTATATATTAGTAGATGCATTGTATTCTGTCTTGATTAAATCTATTACGGTGGTTTTGTCTAGATTTAACATAAGTTGATAAAATGCTAGCAGTTTTTGTTTTTCTGACAAAGGAGCAGGAATTTTATGATTTCGATCACACTGATGATACTGCCTTTTGTAATATTAGAAATTAATTCTAAAAATAAAAATTGTTACTGAAAATAATAATAAACATAATAAATAAAATATATTATTTACAAAATATGATTTGATTACAATTATTGAACACTATTAACAACAAAAATCACATTTACGAGTATTTAACTTCGATTAACTTAATCTACTGCCAGTAGCAGGATCACAATGCTACGCATTAACTAGAGATTGAAAATTCCCTATGGGAATATGTATATATCAGACTTGATATATTCTGTTATGGTTAATTTAATATACAATAATTGCTTTCAAAAATATAAAATACAATCAAAAAGTGATAAATCTTCGAGTGATTTATGGTAACGTTTAGTTCTGTTAATCAAATGAATACATTTTCTACAGCAGACATTTTTCAGTTTGACTTCCTTGGAATTAAAGTAGAATTTGGGAAAATTCCAAACAAAAAATTTTTGGTACAAACAGTCAGTTCAAAAATGTCTACTATACAAAAATTGATTTTCTATAAAAAAAGTGCTTTTGATAGCCATTAAAACAATACATCATTAAGTAGGTAACTAATAAATTATAAAACAGCCAAATTAATTCAACTTATACAAAGTCGTATTTTCTCGTATTAAAATATAATATTCTATACAAAATTGCTTAACATTTACGTCCATTATGCGTTTAATAGATTTTTAACTTAAAAATTATTAATCACATCTTGAGTATCACATTCAAGTTTTAATGTTTATTTTTTTAAATTTTTAACTATTATTCACCTTGTCCATTTTTAACCTAAAACACGTCATAAAATTTTAATTTTAAAGTCATTATTATCATTTAATATGCCTCATTATTTGTTTATTTCAAACAACGTAAACGATCTTAAAATAATTAAAATCATAGTTCCTTTTTAAATACTGCGTTCTCACCTAGGATTACATGTTTCATTAATTTAGTATCAATTCAATATTTCTCTTCTAGGATTTAAACAAAAAATAACAAATGCTCGTACGTTATTGGTATGAACGTGAGTAAACAAAATGTTGAGCTTCATATTAGATATTAGTTTCGATCGACAACTCAGTTCTCATTTATAACTACGTAATTATAATATGGATGGATTTTTCCCGATACACTCGTTGCTTAAACGCGCGATTCGACGAAACGAGTGAAAATTACCAAAAAATACTGTCCATGACTACTACGTAGAATTTATTTATCGAAATTCTATTTTTATTATTTGTGTTACACACAACGTTTTAGTTTTTCAGTCATCCGCACAATAACTTTTTAAAACTTCATATGAACATGGTTTTTGGCAACATTCATTATAAACACCACGTGGATACCGTCTTCTTCGTCTAAATTTGGCCAAGAAGTTCTCTGTACTTTCTTTCGATATGAAAGGGAACTGGAAGGTGTTGCTTATTCTTAAATTACTCGCTTCTACATCGCTGGTATCTCTTTTCCGTTGGTCTGAAACAATAAAATATCAAATTTAGTCATTTGCTTTTTGAAAATAAAATAAACTTGAATATTGTGAGGTGATTGTAATCAAATATATCTAATATCTTAATATATCTAATATTCAACAAAACAAGCAATAACCATAAAGTAAACAAATAAACTTACAGATTTAGAGGAGTTTGCTTACTTGAGCTCTAGGGGTCGAATTTGGGATGAATTCAACCCCATGACTAAAAACTATAATACACTACTGGCATGTCTGACTGTTGGTAACTATTTACTGTGACCTGAATCTTCTATAACTAAATCTACATTCTTTCTTACTCGTAGCAAGTCAGAAAAAAATACCAAACAAGCAGGTATACTGTTGTTTTGGAATGTAACGAACCATATCTTTATTTAGCATAATTTCAATTTTGCTTTAGATTTTCCTTATTATGTCTTTTGAAGTTAATTGTCTTTATTTTAGCCCATAATATCACTTTTGCCAGGTAAATATGGCTTTGTTGGTTTGCTTAAGATGTCAACTGCCCTATTCAAAACTTTTTTCCTAAATTTAGATAGCATACCCTTTATATAGTGAATTTCACCATGTATGCTAACAATCACTACTCATATATCGTGTAAACACTTAGACTTGAGTGATTAACTAGTTACCAAACAGTTTTGTTCTGTTTGCACATTCTGTCTTCTCAAAGACACAGTTTTGAATTTGGGTTACATTTTATTTTTGTTTTCAAACAAACCTCTTAAGTAAACGTTAAAACTTACCATGGTTTTTTTGTGAAGGTGTGTTATATCTCCCTTTACAAACGATTGATAAGACATCGGATAGATTCCTCCCACAGTATATTGTAGCACTTCGTGTTTTAAGTATTTGAAGCATTTCATCTGTTGCAGCCGCAGTGGCCAGACAGAGTATGGCCAGAAAAAGTAATACAAAACCCCGTGCCATCTGGAAACAGAAAAAGTACTTTATTTAACCAAAATAAAAAATACAGTCGTTAATTATTTAGAAAAACTTTCTATTTATACAAGAAGAGTTTTATCTACTAACAGTAATAACGATAGAATTCACACCAAAAGAATAAACTGTATGAAGACCTAATGGTTAAGCATTGGTGGACCGAAAAAGAAACTCAACAATTTCCTGAAGTATGAACGAACACTTCATATGTTAGGTTCAACATCGTTTACATAGAGTGAAATATAAACCTACCTTTAACTAATTAAAAACAATAGAACAATGAAACCAGAACACAAGTATTACCTACAGTTTTTTCCAAAAACTGAAATTTCAATAACCAAGTATGTATTTAAATACATTTTAGATATTAAGCGTCAAATAATGAATATCTTAAATTTTTAAATGTTGTTCCACAATTATTTATTGAGGATTAGGTAATTCCCTGAAATAATTACGTGGAACTAAAAAAATCAATTTAAAAAAATGATTATGTTGTTTAATAGTTTTTATGCTCACGAACAGGATGTAAAACAGCTAATACATCGATATTATACTATTTATATAAAAAAATTAATTAGTTTAAGCAAACGTTCTGGGAATTTATTCTTTTAATGAATTATATCATAATAAAGCCAATTTAATAAACATGTAATTTGTTTACTAATTAATATAATCAGGTTTGGTTGTGTCGGATACAGAATGAAACGTCAGTTATCAAAAATTCATTTTATCAGGAAAGTAAAAAAAAATAATAAAAGAAATACAATCGTTAAACGACACACAGTAACAAGAAAAAAATTAAACTGAACTGGGTGTATTGAAAAGTCACTGGGCGATTTAAATAAAAAAAGAAATTGTGTAATGTCACTTAGAATATTGTTTTTACAAAATAAGATTAATAAATAGAACCAAATTTAGTCTTTCAAGGTTCCCTGCAGGGCGATTCGAATCTAAACACCTTCTAAATTTTTGTTTTCTAATTTTAATTATAATTGAGCTCAACTCTGTAAATCGTGTAATTTATGCCAATTATTTATTAGGATATTAGCATAGTATTGCCACCAAACGACCGAACGTAGTATTGAATGCCGCAACATTTGATTTCATTTATGCTTAAAATTCCCCTAATATATTTGACCGTTGGAAGACTCACCCTGTCCAGTATATGTTGTATTGAGATTACGTTTTACAAACTTCTTGTTTTCTAAAATACTGAAGTGTTGGTTACACTTTAAACACTACCTAATTACAGTCCTGAATTTTTATGTACTTTGAGTTATTTATTATTTATTATTGAATGTTAGCTTTAGTAACTCTTTAGAACTGTATTACTTGGAATGTTAACCTTCTGGATGTGAATTTCTAGATTTGATGACAATCACGTGTACGGTCTCATTGCTAATCGTGCTAATCCGACGGAAGCCTATTCATTACGTGGAACATCTCACGGTTTATTTTAGAAGCTGCAATCTGCAATAAGTAGTGTAGATCGGTTATTGTTGCTGAGGAACGACGTAAGTAAATAGATCACAAAGGTAGATTCCAAGTACCACCTTTCTTTTTCTAAACACTTTAGCAAACATCATCGGATTGCCTGAAAAGTACTTGAATCTTTTTCTGATGTAGGCTCGATATACATGGAATTAACACAACCTTAAACATTTCTAAAAATCGATTTCAGTTCTTTTGGGTTTGAGAAAGTTTGCTCTATCACTGGATTTAACTTAAATTGAGTTTTCAAACACTTCTATTTGGCTGTAACGTAAACTCAGTGATTTAGTTGCTGATTTGACCCACCCTCTCGGGATTAGAGTTCATAGGCAATTTTTGATTCTGCTTTTGGGGCTACATTCTAGCTGAATTTTAAATATTCATTCTGGTTGGCGATGTAAATCTCGTCTTTTCAGAGAAATCTCAGAGTGTGCATGTTTACAAATGCCACAAGAATCTTCGTCTTCAAATAGTTTTCATTGGATGTTAAACAAAAATTTGCGTTTGCTTGCTTACAATTTGCAGAGACCTGCTTGTGCCTAACCGTCTCAATTTTTGCAACACATGGTTTCAAACAGTTAGAGAAGATCTCAACCTTCTGAATAATGCCAGACGAAGACTATTTCATTTTTATGGTTACGCCAACAGTGTCCGGCTCACTCACTAGATTTCTTATGAATTATAAAAAGTAAGGTTTATAAAGCACATGCAGTCACTATAGAAACTCCGAAAAACAAAATATCTGGAGACACTTCAAAAAAATACGCTGAGTGCATTATGGATGCAATCTTTTCTTATATGCAAAAATAGAGCGCAATGGGGGCTATTTAAGTGATATTAGTTTAAAAAATGGTCCCTAATGCAAACTTTTCAGTTTTGTCATCTTTGTCTAAATAAAGTCCTCGAGTACAGTACATGCATTGCATTAAAAACCGCCACAATTAGTATTTTAATCTTTTCAGTCTTTATTGAAATTTCTACAATGTCCATAGTTCAGAACTATCTTCAGTTCATATTATAATAACGTTAATAGCCATAGTACTCCAAAGAATATTTCGAATTTTGCAGCTGCAAATGTCAAACTTGGTTAGCAAGGTTTCTGATAACGAAAGTTACATAAACTACGATTGCCTTGAAAATCGACAAGGAAGCAGCCGTTGCCATCCTATCAGTCTAGCAATTATGCCCTAACTCAGGTTAAATATAACATTGTTATTATTTTTGTTAAAACAATCATTTGAGACCAATTTTATTATTATTATTATTATTATTATTAAGTAAATTAATTTGGGCTAATTACACCAACGATCTGATTGCCACCAAAATTGATTATAGATCAAAAAAACTACATTTTAGTTATGGCTTTTGATCAACAATCAATTTTGAGTTTTGGTGCAATTAGTGTCAAAAGTTTGACAAGAATTGTCTGCATGAAGTCTGTCATGTCCGCAAACAAGCTGTGTTGACTGATCTTTGTAAATAACTAATATGTCTAACTGTCTTATGTTAACAATTCCACCTTGAAGGCACCAAAGAGACAATTTATTTCCAAAATATTAGCACACTGCTTGTTACACTAGATATGAAATCCATTGACACGTATTTATGCAAAATTAGAAATCTCTATTATCTTTTGTATGCAAGGTTCCACATAGAAGGTAAGTCTTACTTTTCATCAAGTACTTAAATCTCTCTATCTGTCCGTCATGTGCTTTTATATAAGACGAAGAGTCTTCTAAGCTTGATTCAAGGATCTTCAAATTTAATTTTGCTTGGTTTGTTGTCCAAGATTCTAGTTATGAAAAACTAGAACCTTGACTAATTAATGTCAAGTTACAAATTTCTAGAAAGTTTTCTAATTATAATTAAGACATCTCACAGCTGCTTTCCAACCTGGAAAACTCATGAGATGTCAGTTGTAAACATGTATCCTGATAAGAATAAACAAGATGACCCAAACGCCCCTGTGAAGTTATCGGTAAAATTGAAATCAATAACTGATGATAAATAAAAAACATGTTAAGAGTCAATTCGTGGGAGTACTTGAAATGAGATTTATGGTATATTCAAGTCACTACAAGGATGGCTATTTTCTAGTGGATGAAAATAGTCGCATTCGAGTTTAAGAATATAAAGAAGTTTCAACACTCATGTCGGTTGAAATATTTTAGTATGCCAACCATCACCACATTGACCTCCACGTGTCAGATCAAGCCATGATTAATTTTTCTAAATTTATACAACTGTTTATCTATGTCCAAGGCCACCATTATAGTCTAGTCTGGTGTATAGAATTTTCTTTTACTGTCTTTTTAACGTTATAGTTGTTCTACTGTTACTGTAATCAACTAACATGACGGATTTGATGCATGCTAGCAGGTAATTTATAATGCGAATGGACAAAAATAAGGTTTTAGGTTTGAAAACATGAAATAACAATTAAGTGCTATAACTGTTAGTGCTTTGGAGTAAATGCTAGATATTAAATATTTCTAGGAATATGCACAGGTGATAAGTAGTTGAACATAAAGCAATTACCTAAGCTGTTTGTGTTAGTATATGATTTATCTTGGTACTTTTCATATATTAATTGAAGAAAGAAGAAAGCAAAATTGATTCTATCTTTAACAAACAGATTGTGTAAAGCCTTTAATAAAGCACAACACATCTAAAGATTTTCCGAATCTTCTAAAATCATTTGCAGAGAGAATGATTAGATTTGATATGTATTTGATGTTTTTCGTTTTTTACACTGAAAACAATTTCAACGCGTGCTGATTGCCTCATCGGAACTTTTTTAAGCAATATAGTATAGAGGCTACCGCTGACGTATGTATTTACCGTATTTTATATAATAATCTTGTTCTAGATATCACTTAAAATAATGTACATTTAAAGTGAGGGTGATAATAAATTGATTTATATAAATTTTGTGCCTTTCAGTACTTTTCTAGCTGTAGGAAATATATTAAGAAAAATTAAATATAAAAAGATATACATACATACATGAGCATGCTTTCACTTCCTGTTACCTATTCAAACTGTTGGTAGCAACTCTTAAGAGGTAATTTGAAGTTTCAATCTGATTTTAATGTCATAAATCTACGTATTTATTTACAAATAAATATCGTTTTTTCAGAAATCTGTCCTTGTCCTACATAAATAATAAATAACGCGTGTACTAACTGTTTTTTCAGCCTTCACTTCAGGTTACATTTATAGGAATAATTTCTAAAACTTACCTACTGAGTTTACCAGTAGAAATTTCCAAAAATAAATAGCACAAACGTAATTTGCACATTCGATAGAAAAAGTCGTTCACTAAAAATTGCGGAAAAGCACTCTGAACTCTAACAAGTATCACGAGAATTTGAACTTTTATTTCAATAACAAAATTATGTAGATATGAAGCACCCCACTATGTCGTGCTTATGAGATACCATACCATTATAGCGTACTTTAAGAGATAAATTTTATTTATAGTTCAACTTGTTGATGTCAAAATGACCCACCTTTGACTCAGTTTTTGTACCTATAGTAAACAGGACACGTGCATGTTTTGTATTGTTTGCGAAACATAACTGAAGCCGTTTTACTTCTGAAATGAATTAATTGAAACTGTCTGAAACCGAATATCGCGGAATGTCACCGCGGAAGTGATTGTAAATGGCTTTAGGTGTCCTAGACGGAGATAAAACTTTATGTTAAGTAATCATACTGTTATTATTACTACTATTATTATTTTTGTTTGATTGAGATTAACGACTGACGTGTGCCTTTTAAATGATTTGAGCAATAGCAAAAATCTACAGTAACCGAAACAAAATGATTAATTGCAATATAAATTATGTAGTAGTGTTATTTTTTGTATAACATTTATAAATTAGTGGATTCTAAATAATGGTGTTGTTTAGATAAAGGAATTTCGTTTAAAATTTAATATTAAAAAAAATTGTTTATACAGCCCATGATTTCCAAAAAAATATCAGATTAAGAATATTAAAATTAATTAAAAATATAACATTGACCTTTATGACTATAATCAGAGTCCGTAATAAAACGTTTTTACTTTAATACACATGTGTAGATATATTAAATGGGTGTAAATGCTAATTATTATCAAACTTAAATATTTTTACGCTTCCGCATTTAATAAAAAAGTGATCCAGAAATGCAACTTTCAATAAAGAACTTTTTAATAGCAATAAAAAATTATTACTTTCAAATGTAGTTAAGGATTGGGGAGTTACATAAATAGACTCGATCTGTATCTCACAGTAAAGGCTAAAATAAGCAAATTGTTAGCGTATGTAATTGGCAAATTAGAGATCTTCCGGGCAGCTTGGTAGCTAGCGTTTGTGATTTCCGCAACTTCCAGGATTATATGGAGTTAGTAATTGCAACAAACCTTGTACATCTAATTACTTATGAAAACTTCATATTATCTATTACCATTGACCTTTATCACTATAAAAATAAAGTGTTATTAATTCATCTACAGGTAAAAATGAAACCGAATACAAATAAAGGCTATTATCGTAGATAACTAACATTGCGGGGATTCATTTAAAACAAAAAGTTGGCAAACCCAGAAGTGTTCCAACCCCCGCCGGTACAGATACGTACTGATTTACAAGCTTTCCGAAGGATGTCATTCTTATACAATCTTTCTCAGGACCTCGGTCGGGGATTGAAACTTCCACCTTTAAGCTAATAGTCGAATGCATAACTATCAGAGCCAGCGAGGCTCCCAAAAACGTTATGGAATCACATTTACTTTCTAGTTGCCAGTGCAGTCTGCAATAAAGTTAGTCACTTACTGACAACTAATACCTCTATTATAACTGTAAAGGGCTTTGTTAATGGAAAACCTGAAAAAACCTGATTATTCCATGTAGGAAGTTCTTTGAGTTATTTAGCATTACATCCAAGACATAATGGCTTCTTTTTTCTATTAAAGTTTGTTCTACACATAGGGTTCACAGTTAGAAAGTTCACACTAAAATAATTTAATACATTTTTTCTGTAGATTTCATTCGGTTCTTTTTTTGTTTTCATTTGATCTCCTTTTTTGTCTTATCACTCAGTTTCCATTTCCTCCTTTCCATTTCTCTTCTTTCTCTTACTCAAATTGTACAGATTTTGTCCAGTTTCTCTATTCTTCCCAGATTTCCACAGTTTCGTCCAGATATTTTCTTCTTCATTTTGTTACAATCCTTTCCCTATGTGTAAAAGATTATTCTGTTTTCTCGAATTGGATACTACCTAAAAGGAAATCACATTTGACCTAGAAGTCCAGTACCGTTAACGAAAAAGAGATGTATGAAATAGGAGCAGCAGAGATACTTATAATTGATGAACTTATTGAAACGACAGATATGAGAGTAGTCGAATTTGCAATGGGATGCAGTTGTAGGCGCCGACCATCTTCTCTGCCGCGGTGTTGATTTGCTTGGTTTGGTGGTTGATCCACCCCGCCCAGAATTACCTTGATTGAACATACGGTAGCAGTCGTAGTTGTCTTGGTGCCTAGTTGGCGATGGAGACGAGTAATGGTGAACCTCTAACCTACCAACTCCGCTTCCTGAAAGGTTTTGGGAAAGCGGAACGTTAAAAAGAAGGGAAGCGAAAAACCCGACGCCAATAGTCTAGCCTTTCTCTCAAGGTGTGGACATCTTTTGGTACACGAGGAAGAAAAGACGCTTGTGCCTCTAATGCAAGGTAAACCAGGGGTTAAAGCTGAATAGACGGATCTCCAGAATGAAAATGGGACGAAGACCATGAAGGAAAATTACAACTGACGTCTGTACACTATCGCATACTATACCTGCGTTTGGGAACAGTCTTCATTAATATTACCTATGGTTTTTATATAATCGTAACAACTTAATTACTTTTTAGTTCATCTAAACTTTGTGGTTTTGTTTTTGCTCTTTTATAGCGGGTCGTCTTCCAAGCAGAAGAACTAAAACTAATAATCTTTTTTTTGCTTTCCTGACATATTTAATTAGTCTTTGCTGTACTCTTTATTGAGAAGACTTGGCAAGATTCATCAATTTAGCTGTCTAATTGTAACCGCAGTTACAGAAATTGAAACACATAGAGCCGGTTTAACTTTAAACATCCCAAGTTTCTTAAAAATCCCATTTTGATATTATAACATATATATATATAATCAGCATCTCTTCTACCGTTAGGTGTAGAGATCTCTGTTCTGTCCATATGTATTTTCTTTATTTTTTTCTAGTTTGCTAAGATTTTCTTACATTCTTTCTTATTTTCTGATCTTTTCTTAGCCTCGGTCCAGGTCAGGTTTTTGTTTTTAGTATATTGGCCACTGCATCGTTTCGTTGTGTTAAGGGACGCCTTCGTTGTCTTTTCCCAGTCTGTTTGGCCTCCCATATCTTTTTAACTTCTCTATTAGTGCTTAGTCTGTTTAGATGTCCAAACCATCCTAGCTGGTTTTTTCCAATCAAATTATTTACGTTGTCGACGTGGAAGTTATCTCGAATGGTCGCACTTCTTACTTTATCTAAAATTGTTTTTTTTTTGGACTCTCCGCGGGTATTTCATTTCACTAGCTTGCAAATTTTGTTTTTGTTTTTTTGTAAGGGTCCATGTCTCACTTCCATACAAAAGTGTTGGGATGTAGATTGTCTTGTAGATAGTGAGTTTGGTTTTATTACTTATTTTCTTTTTTTATTGATAAAACCATTTTGATATTATTGTGTGTTAATATCCAAAGCATTTTAACAAAACTTAACATTAAAAAAGTAACTTTGGGGCAAAAATGTCTTCAAGGCAGCTTAACTCTTCAAACGTATGTATGCATATATTAACTTGGGTACCTTTTCAACAATTCTTGTTAAAACAAACCAGGAATGACTCTAAACCTTTAGCTTTAGCTTTACACATTTTGACGATACCGTCATACTTCTGTATAACCTCCAAAAAGTTATACAAGAAATGAACAGCAACAGTCACAGACAACTAAATAAATCTAGCGGTAATTGGTATCGAATCCTAAACAATTTTAGTTGGACAAATAATCTGTAAAGCCATTGTTCAAAAAGCTATGAAATTAACTTTATAGCCATAAAAACGCTCTATTCATGACAACGTGTTATCCTTCCATAGTACTTGATAGCCTCGAAATACATAAAACAATTCGTGAATACTACAAAACGCTTTTCATTTAGTTAGTTGGAAAATTAAAATTTTGATTTGGACACGTCGAGTTTTGCATTGTCGTCATTCGCAGTCTTGTTCAATCTTCTATAAGCCAGTTCAAATTGTGTGAATCAGCACAATCTCAAGTTTACTTGTTTCTAAACTAGAAAACCATTATTCTCCGGATAACAAAATGAGAACTGATTTAAACGTTCCATTGGCCTCAACTCAGCGTGCAAAGTATTAAGAATAAGGCTCAATTGTTTTAAACTAGCCAATAATCTACAAAATTAAGAGAAATTGGCCATCAGTATTGACTTTTTGTGATTTATTGCCACGTAAAGGGTATTTTGGTAGTCCTTAACTGCAATGCACGAGCCAAGAAAAAAAAACTATGAAAAATAGTAAAATTTAAAATGATCTCGACGATTTCAAAAACAAATTAATGAAAGTGATTGGACATTTGTACTTATACTCACATTACGTTATCGGAACTGCTTTTAAACCAATATCAAAACTCAGTGTTGTAATAAATGGAAGAGCAAGGTGCTCCACGGAATGTATTCCACAAATTTAACGAAAGAAGATGTAGACAAACATGCATCCTTAGCTTGGTTAAGACGCGTTGCTTTATATCCTGAAACAGAGACATTTATTATTGATATCTAAAAGAGGGTGATCTAAATGAGGGATGATAGAATTGCTTTATGAAAGTTATAAAAGTGTAGAAGTAAGATCGTGAAACAAATGAAGAAACACAGCAAAACAACATTCAGAATGAAGGATAAAGAAAGGTTGCAAGAGAGGCTGGTATTGTCACTTCAAAATGGTGGGCGTCACATCGATATGAGATCTGACTTGTGGTTAAAAAACCAGTTTTGAAACAATTTAACAAGATTTATTAGCATTAAATGTCCTTTTTAGAAAATGCTTTTAAATTATATTTAAAATGTATACAATTAGATACAGTTTTTACAGTTTTGACTATAAGGTGCTTATTAATATCACTTTCTTGCTGACCACAGTGTGTTGTCTATTGATTTTCTTCTAAACATCCATCATCTGGATGCAATGAATCACATAAATATTTACTTGTACGTAAATCATACTGCTCGCCACGCGCCCTTTAGATGTTAAGAGTTTGCTAATTCTATAGCAATCTCCTTGTAAATAAGTAAAAAATATTTGTTATGATATCCTAGCATCTATTAATTATAAATATTATAGGAAATTTGACGATTCATGTTTTCGAGTGTGAATACAAAACATATTAACGTCACAACCTAAGCAAATTCCATATGATGAATTAACGTAAAATTTAAAAGCCAGCAATTTACGAATGCAAACTCAACAACTTTTTCTGTTACATATTATCGTCTATTTTTTTGTCTAGCCGTCACGCTTATCGCAAAAAACAAAAACTAAAGGGTACGTACGTTCTATAAAAACTTTCTGCGTTATCAAAACACACGCGTACTATACGATAAGTGGGAACTAACCCGTTTATTAGTATCCGTATATCTCATTTGCTATTATACATAAATATAGTATCTGATCACGTGTGAGATAGCGTTTCATGCACTCTCATATCTGCTGATTAGGAAGCAATAAAACAAAATAATAATAAACATTTCAATTAAGCCAAAAACACTTTCGTCATGTTCGAAAACTGATTTAAAATGATTTTTCTTTCCAAGAGAATGACATATTTTGCGATACTATAGTTCAGCTCATTTAATAATCAAGTTAGAAAGTTATCTGTAAACATGTTATTTTTGTGTCTTCTTGTAATTTGCTGTAACGATAGAAGTAAACAATAAATTACTAAGAATCTGATCTTTACACACTATTTACTCGTATCATACAACAAAATGTTATTTCTTATGTTCTTTTCATTATCGGGTTCAGTTATTTATAGTAGCGTTAAATTAGGCTTGTTTCTTAAAATTTTGCAAGAGAATTTCTCTAGATCATTCATATTTATAATATAACATAACAACATATTATAAAAACATACAAGTCACCCAATATCCTATGGCTTGATACAGTAATTTCAATTTTTGTAACTACAGAGATTATTAGTTCAAAACAGTTGACATGGAGAATTACTATATCGATAGATAGAAAGTGACATTAGATGAATAGAACCAAAATAAAATAACTGTGTGAATGTCTTGTCAAAAACTGTGGCAAAAAGGATATTCCGAGAGGCGCGATAAAGCCATACACAGCATGCCGAAATGATAAATGTGAACTACAAAAGAAATCACTCCACTAACAGTCACATCAGCTCCGAAATGTAGTGTTACATTAAACGCTATATCTCTTTCTTCGTCGCTTTTTGTTTTTTAGCCTAAGGATTTGAATCTTGATCTTTCCGACGGGTAGTCGTTCAGTGAAAAATAAAACAATAACGATTTTGACAACCCCAAGGAAAGACCAGCCCTGATAACAGACTTTGTAATTATATAAATGTGACATTTGAAGAACTGGCAGTGTTGCGTGATGTCCGTATTCCATTCATCCACTCCACCTCACCAGTCGGTCTTTCTATGTATTTTGATGGAAGCTCATGTCCGCTGCAGCTCTTTTCTCAACCCCACTTCGATTGGCCTGCACACCGAGGTATTTGTCTTTTACCTGTGGTTGGAGCTCTTCAAGCCCAACATTCCACGACTACAAAAAACTTGCCTTACTCAAATTCCTCAAAGCGCGAAACGTTTTCGATTTAGAGAAGAACCGCTTTGATTCCATCATATTTCCTAAAAACAATTAATCTCAAAACTCTACTTTTATTACATATAATAAGTCAGTATTTCCAATACTTTTCAGTTTCCTGCTTTACATTAGTACTTCATCTACAAGTCAACAGTCTCCAATTATTCTAGCATCTACTATGCACACTACATCATCAATCTACTTTTTCTCCAAGCTTCACTTTCCATCAATTCACCATTGTATTTCCAGAGCCGCCACGAACAACAGCAACATCAACTCATCAGCAGCTAACTCCAAGTTGCCGCCGCATTAACCATCTCAACGATTGTTGCCTTCAACTCATCCCAACTCTATTCATCAAACAACGAACTGCTTCTCAGCATCAACACTTACTTCATCCTCATCGGGTTGAAAAACGGCTTCGTAGTTCTCAGAGTTACTGTTTTTCTCGAAAAACAGAAATTTACAATGAACTAAGATCTGAATACAAACCGACCGGCAACTCTATATCAATCAAGCTGCAGTATCTTGGGTTCTTATGTCTATTAGCCTAGCGCTCGCACGTTTAATTTATCCATTGATCCACCAAGCTCGGCTACTTTCGAGGGCTAATCAATCTTGATATGAACACCCTCCCTGGGTTTCAGTACGGATATCAGTAGAGCTGTAAATGCAGGAAGGTGCTTGTTTGTTATCTTGTTATCTTTCAAGATAGTTATCCCACACCTTGTAGATTGAATTTGTTAAGTACACTGGGCTTGAAAACTATCTCATTTACCGTTAAGTCGCCTTCAGGACTCTAAAAACTAACGATGGAGACCGAAAACGACATTTGTTTTAAGTTCAGGATCTGTTATCTCCAATTTTCCTCTAGTAGCATCTACCTGTGAATCGCATTTGACCTCTCCTACTAAACTTGAGAAACTTAAACAATAATGCGAATTTATTCAGCAAGAAAGCCCCCATTCCAGAATACCACTAGTGCACTCTTGTCCACACTTATAGAAACATCGTTCGTTGAATCATGAATTGTCAATTTATTGGCCTCAGTGCTGCCGCGTCCAGACTTGTGAAGTTGTTGGGTTGATTTTGTTTTCGCAGGATGGTTCTAAATGTTTCGGAAAGGTTTGTGAGTGAATCGAAATGCCTCGAATAGATGTCAGACTCGAATTTCTACGTAGAAGCTTTGTGAAAAGGGCAGTCAAGCAGAACTAAACTACCACTCTCAAAATTCTAAGAACACTGCAATCCAGGAAAATTTTAAACACAAGATAATCTATTTCCTACCAGATTCCAATCAACAACTCGATAATCTCGAATTGATCAATCAATCAGCAGACGATGCAAATATATCATCAAGATACTAGATGGTACTATCCGTATGGTGCCGATGAAACCGACGGGAAACTGAAGACCGGTTTGACAATGTGTGAATCTGATTTTACCTTGAAGTGTCCTTTCCGACCGATCCATAGTCTCTTCAACTATATAACCATGATCTGACTTTGACTTGAACTGAATACGACAATACGAGCCATTGAATGTAAAAAAGTTGCAGGGTTCAACAACGTTTAAGCTAAAACACAGACCTAAAAGCATGTTTGAAGATTCTTCAAGAAGATATTTACAAACGATTTTTTCTGATAATGTAACACTCTTAAATAAAAACTCAAATATTCATTGATACTAAAAAAATAGTTCCATTAAAAAGATTTCTGGTACTTTATCTTCCTCAGTATTCTTCACATTATATTTTTTCGAGTTATCCAGCCATTCTGTCTAGTAATAATAATTTCTAATCTAACCTTATTGTTAGCGTTCTGTAAAGTCTAAATAATGGGGAAAATATATGCCATTTTTATTTTACGTCTATTATTAAGAAAAATTAAATTAATTAGCAAAGTGCACCTTGATCTGTAAGGTAAAATGGAGAAATATGTGAAACACAAAAAAATAACAATCAATTGCCTAAGAATTCGAAGGCTCCTAATTATCCTATTTCTTATAATAATTTTCATGATAACTTGAATGCGGATTTTGATTTTACAAAATTCTTTATTTTGTGTCAAGGTCTACGATGATTCGTTTTTATTGCAATAAAGAATTCTAATTAAACATGTATTTAAAATGATTATTATTGTACAATCTAGTACTTTTAAATTATTGCCTTTTTATCACAACATTCCGTGTAAATTAATAACCGCTTTTAAGATTCCTTATATAGATTATTACTACATGATTGTTATACATATATAGATATATTTATAAAGCTAAAGATATAAACAACATAAATGAGTACACAGGGTCGATGGATTCTTAATATTGTAAACTAATGATATTTGTATGGATACAAAAATATAGAATGCGAGCGCCAGACAGGCTTCAGACTGAGTTTTATCATAAATTAACTAATAAAATATATTAATAACTATGTAGGGTTTTTGATGACCCTTATATTTAAAAAATGCATTCTAGTTCAATCTATTTTTAAATTAGAGAGAATATATCACGGTTTCCAAAATTTATTCAAACTCTTTGTATACCAAACTTATAAACAGCAAGGTTTATAGTCGATTATCTTAATACGTTCAAAAACCGAATGATTAAAAAAGAAATTAAATTTTAAAAATAGCTTTCTCTGTATAAAAACTATCACTTCGGGAATTCCTTGAGTGTTAAAGGTTTATAGTGTCATTGCCTATATTATATTGTTGACCTACCAGATGACAGTTACAACTTGGAGACGGTGTTACAACTGAACAGCAGCGCTTTTTGTTGGTATTATAATCGCAGGTAGATAAATTTCAAAAGTGGGATTGTTTGATAATTACTGTGTCATACTAAAGGTATCAATAATAACGCAAATTTAAACCGACACCTTTGAGTTCTTATTTTAGAAAAAATTCACTGGAAACAACATTGGTCTGCAATAGGTAAAAAAACAAAATCTGCAGTCATCAATTAAGATATACGAAAATATGGATTACAGCCTTTTTTCTAACTTCCATTTTATCTCATTTCGTTGAGGATTGGTTTCAGTAGTGTACAATTCTTGTGTTTGTGCCAAATTATAATTAATGTGAACCACGAAGTTTTGAGGATAAACAAACATATAAAAATAATTTTCTACTAATAAAAACTGAACAACAGGAATAAATTCTTGTTTCAGGTAAGAACTGTTCAAAACCATACGAAAGTTACTTCTTATGAATTTTAAACAGTTTGCTCCGCAAACGTGGATCATATGTTAACAGACAGAATGACAAAAAAATAAACTCAAAAATTCCTTTACTGACACCAGGGTGTGTGGCATTTATAAATCTGCTGAAAAGAAAACATTTGCTTGGCTTGTTACAAAATTATCGGATTCTATATTTCCAATGACGAAAGTGGATTTGCGGCAAATCATTAAATGCTATCTCGACAAACAAGGACGCAAGATATCTTTTTTCAAACAGAATTATGTCGTATTAAGAGTGGGTTAAGCGAAATTATTGCTTACAAAAGATATTACTGTAATTAAGAAAATTTTAAAAGTAACGAGTAACTTCTTAAACGAAATTTTATAAAACATACTTTCCGGGAACTTTCAAATTCTCTGCAGGAAGGTTATATTTTACATGCCCATGAATGGTTCACTTGTAATTTCCAGGACGGGTGCTTTAACAACCTAGTTGAATTACGACCAAGCAGTTAAATGTTATAACACAAATTACTTTGATACGAATTAATTTTGAAAATAGTAATGACACCGGAACGTGTCTGTAAGTGCTATCACCTCGCCTGTTTGCTACCTTCTGTCAAATTGAAATAAAATCTGAGTAAGTTATTTTATGTATATGTACAATTAGTATATTGCAGTTGTGGAAAATCTTAATGTTGACATCTGTGTAAGTATTAAGGAAGAATAACGAGGAAGTTAAAATTTGTAACAAAATCAATTTAGAAGGTAGACTACAAGTTTTTCTCTAGAATTATTTCCCTGTGTGCTACTATAATTACTTTTGTTATATTTATAAATCTCTACAAGGTTGCTGGCTTATATTTGAAAACAGCCTCTTATCCTTGACACAGGTTTGAGATGTTTCAAATATACAGTGTCATTCGAAAAGAAGGGAACACTCAATAACTTTTTTATCTTGCGATTGACAAAACAATAGTTACATAGAGCATGTGTGCTATTTGGTGGCACTTTCTAATTTTTTTTTGCATTTCCAGTTAAACCGGAAATAAACCCAACTTTGGTTTTATAAATGACACCGTGTATTTTTTGTGGCATTGTTTGATTCTCCATGTTTTCCTCATTCTGCCTACTAAATGATATTATATAAGTCTACTCCAAAGCCAGCTAATTGCAACAATGCAAAAAGTATGTAGCCATACTTAAAACAGTTACAACTCGGTACCCTATTGGTGACTTCTTACTTCATAAAACAGTAGGAATTGTTTAACTGTCAAAGCTACTATTGGGATACCGAGTGGCATAACATGTTCTATTATCTCTCCGGTATAGTTGTGTTTACTTCATGGTTACAGACTTGCTGGCCATCGTATGGTTATTGAAAATATACTGATCAACCAATCGTGAAAAGTGCTGCTGTAGTACGAAGCTCTCTTTTTTTTCTTCTTATTCTCCAATTTAGACCTCGATGTACAGAAAGCTTTTGAGCATACCTCGACTGGTATGGCACTGATCTTGTCCCTAACCCTGTCGTTTAACTCATCCAGGGTGGAAAAATTGTTGTTAAACACTGCTTAGGCATCCCTACAAATAAAACGTCCAATAGGACCAGTTTGGGTAACCTATTGATGAGTGAGTGATCAGTGTCGTCATCGCTTCCATCATCCGATCTGTACGGTGGCTTCGTCCTGTTAAAACCAAGTCTTATCACAAATACCTTGAAGTTTTTGCAAAGCCAGAAAGAAAAATATATGAATCAAGGATGTTGATAGTAACTGTCATTCCTGGTGTATTCTTCCTAAAAGAAATACCTACCAATCTATGGCAGCTATTGCACACCAGATAAGAACTTTTGAGTTATGTAAGGGCTCTTCTTGTGAATTCTCTGAGAACCGCTTACGATAAATTTATTCATTAAAGTGAAAATGGATTGTGTAATGCTCTTGGAAGATTCCACTTCGATATAAAATAATTTTCTTTGATTACTTAGATATGTTGTTCTTGATTGGTACCTGCTCAAAAACCTTTGTCTTTAAGCTTTTGTACTCACAATTCTATCAAGTATCAAGTATCAAGTTTCTGAACAATCTGCAATAATTATCCTTCAGCTAGTTCAAGTAGTCCGACTTCTTCCCCTTTTAAAAAAAGTTTGTAACCTTGCGTCTGGTTGCAATCGAATCGGTCTTTCCAAGCTAGTTAACAAGTAAATAGCTGATTTTGTAGCGTCTTTGGAATCTATGTGGAAACTGAATCAAAACCATTTCTCTTTTATAGAGATTGACAGTAACTGCGCAAAGTTCTATGTTTGAACCAAAATCCGTTATTAATTAGTATTCACACTAAAACCTTAAACACACCCATGGTATCGAGGTTTCAATTTTAAACGGTGTCAAAGAGTTACTACACTAACAGACCCTCCTAAATCGTTATTGGCGACAAAAAGAACACAAATAATGTTTCTGAAAGTTAACTATCCTTTGGTGTACCTACATGACAAATTCGAATTCGTGTGTTAATAAACGTTTGAACGTTGCCCAGTCAAAAATAGCAAACTATCTAGAAATGATACAAATGCTATTGAGCAAGCTTTTGGAAATGATATGTAATTCAAACTATCATATCGATCCAAACTAAGAAAGATTTATCATTCCTAAGGAGTTCGTTTCAAATGTGACTTACTCTGACCCAGTGATTTTGGTACCATCAAAATCAAGAATTTTTTAAAACGTGGCATTCTCTTGTACGAAGCGACAAGATTATTTGCATTTTAAATGCAAAAGTAAATGTTATATTATTCAATTTTTGAAGTGTCACTATAAACCAGCAATGCCAAGACCAAGACCAAAAAGTAATTAAATCGAAGGAAATTAAATCCTGTTTTGGCAAGCAAAATAAAGATTCTAGTGAAGACAATAATGAAGCGTCTATTAGCAATATGTAGTCAGTCAAAGGTAGAAGACTTTGTCGTTTGGAGTAATCTTCCCTTGTAGTGGTAATCTCTTCTATGTTTGAATTACTTGTTGCACTCACAATAAAAAGTTCTATATTTCGATATTTCTTTCTAAGGCTTTTTGAGTATCCATTTTCTTGACAAAAACATTTTTGATTATAAATTGGCATTTTGACATGCCGACATTTTTTGCTGTGACAGCTTAGTGTACTGAAATTCTACAGGCTTGAAAACTGAAAAATCTTTGAATCAATTTGGAAAGCAGAGTACAAGACGACTAATTAAACCAATCTGTTGTATAGATTATGCATCCAATAAACCAAATCTAATAAAATAACCTATAACCTTATCAGCAGAAAGATAAATAGGCAATCATAGTTACACATACTATACCAACATTACACATAAATTATTAAAGACAAATACTTTTGCTTTTGCTTCGGCTTCGGCTTACTAAATAATGGAGTTAAGAAAGGAATCGTGTTAATTGGGACATCCAGTAAACGTCTTCAGTATAAGCATCAAATTATCTGATTGTTGATAATTTTTATAATATTATAATAGACTTATTCAGAATACCTTAATTATCACTGACTTTTAAGCGTTAGTAGATTCTGAAGGAAGAGTTCTTATAACGATTTCTAAACGATATTAAGACATAAAGGCAGACTGAATCGAATGGAATTTAATTTAATAGATCTTGAATTTACCTAATGCAACTCTTGCATTCCTCTCATGCACAAGACACAAATGCAAATGCTTGCAATTTAATTATTTTCAAGTACTACCTAAATCCTATCTTTATTCTAGGTTTAGTAGAAAATTACTATGGATAGTACTATATAGCTCCTATAGTGTAATGCTATCATTTTCAACCTGTCAAGTTAATAACCGCTTGAGTATACAAACAACATTAGAAAAGCAAATAAGAAAATTAGACAAAAGTAATATCTAAGTGATACACAAAATTAGTATACTGTTAGTTTCTTAGAATTCGTTGTAAACGAATTTGATTACCTTTTTCTGAAATTGCTTCCGACATTAACATGTTAAGTGCATCGAAAATTGCATTAAAATTGAAAGCAATTGTTTGAATGTTAGTGACATAATAGATTGAAGGTCGCAGTCAGAGAGCTTTCGTTTAAAATAGCTACCGTTATCAAAATAAACAAAAAAATGTGGAAGTTGTTAAAGTACTTTATCCACTTTTATTAACACTAATGATCTTATTCTTTCCATCTGTGCCTAGGTAATATTTATTTGCTGCATTCAGCATGCCTTAACAACTGGTAAAGCTAGTACTTACTATACATAGACAGGTGTGAGTTTATGTACAGAAACAAACACGTCATACCAACAACTACGGCTTAAGTGATTGTTGTTACTGTTGGAATATTTATAATACGCCATTGCTATTTATCTAACACTACACTTCTGCATGCAATAATCAAAAACAATTGATAGGGATTTAATTATCTAACAAAATACGTACTAGACAAAATTGTTATTATTAAAATTAGATGGTAAGTTAATTTTATTTTAGGATCTTTGATTACTTTTTATTAATACAGTGGTTTCTACGTTACAAAGAACTCATATAAATAATTTTCTCCGAAGTAATTATTTTACAGTTCTAAAATACATCTGATTTAAACCAATCAATTATCATTTTATCATTTTTTGCGTGAATCATTCCCTACCATTCAGTTTTTGATTTTATATAATTTACAGAAAACTTCCCTTTCACGTCGTTCCAAGTTCTACTAAATGCTACGTGCACTGTCAGTCTGTTTCATAATCAACAATTCAGCTCTTAGATGACCCACAGACTGTTCTATTGCTCACCATCTATCAGGCAATGCAAAAAACAAAGTAGTTTGAGGATATACTACATTGTCCTGTTATGATCAAAATACGTAGCCAATCAATGAAAAATAATGAGAAGGTTTGGATCTGATCAGAAAAACAGACTAAACAGCCTTAATCGACCCTTCAAAACTTGTATTCATCGCCTAAAAGCTGATGATAGACCTCGGCTGCTCTGCCTGGGTCAAGCCCATCTGTTTCAAATTCTTGGATGATATCCTAAGAGAAGAAATTAGCTACTAAATATTTTGTCAATCATTTTAATTGATTCAATAAGTACAAATAGTTTGAAAACCTGCCAAAATGACCAAAAGAATTAAAGCAAAATGTTAATACTTAACTTTTACAAATTATGCGTTTATTAGGAAAAATCTTCAAGATTGTTGACATTGTCGGATATCTGGGGTTATGAACTTTTTAAAAATGTCGATGTTCCAATGTCTTGCCCCTATCAATAGTTTAAATTAATAAAAGAAGAAAAATGTTGCAACTTTTAAAAAGTTAGATTAATTATTCTTGGGACTCTTTATTAAAAAACAATTATTTGTAGGTTGTTTTGATCTAGTAAATCGTTAAATGATATTTTACAAGAAAACATCATTTTGAGGCGTACCCACAATTAAATCTGGCTTAAAATATGCAAAAAAGGTGTTCTAGTCAGGATTTCAAACTTGCCGTCATTTTCAGATAAACAGAAGGCGATAGAAGATTGCAAGCTGTGTCGACAATGGCATTTAAACTGTAGTAATATAAAAGCAACGAGGAGTAAGCGAATAAAATAATATTTATTTACAATGCGCCGAAGAAAAGTGAGCTGCGCGATATACAGTTAAATTACAAGGCCTTGTATAGACTTCCGTATAACTGTAAGTGCCACAATCTAAATCAAAACGAAATCACAAGAAGAATTTAACTTTACCCTTCAAAGCTTTCTCAATCTTCAAAGGAAATTGTTTTTTTTTCTATTTAAATATTTATACTTTGCATACTGCTTCTCTATAACTTCTTAGGTTATTAACTTTTATTTGCCCTACATTACTTCATTTCAGCGTTGCTTTCCCGTCCCCCAAAAAAAAACAAAAGCCGTTACGGGGCTGCCGTTAAAGTACAATTTTGGGGTGACTACAGCAACAGGATGCAAGGCGTTGTGGTCTGATGGAAATTTCGACTGAAGTATTAGACGTTGCCATAGTTAGCAGGAGGTGGAGGCAGTGTAGTTGTTGATTACACTTTGGGCACGGTAAAACTACTAGCCCCAGAGAGCGTACGGTAAGCGTAACTTCAGCAGAGTAGGAATAGTTGAAAGCACGGCTATAATGATCTAACCATAGGGTAAACCTGGTTTGGGGAAGGGCGAAAAAGAGACCGGGACGATGGAGGTCTACTGCCGACGTCTACACATTTCTGTGCACCATATTAAACTCGTAATAGACTTAAGGCAACAAGGAAGAGTGCCTAGAAGCACAATTACGTTGAACTAACTCAAATAGATATGTTTGAATGTTTCAGAAGTCTTAATTCTCGTTCAATTAACAACGACATACTTAGTATTATGTCAAAAATGTTAAAAACCCACTGTTTAGACTTGCTGCAGATGCTACATGAGCTGTATTATTTTAAACCAAGCGACACAAAGTATATTTTAAGGTCAGACAACAAATTTAATGCAGTTATTCTCAGGAATCGATGTGCTTTATTAAACTTAATAATTCTTGAATCAACCTTTTACCGAAATTGTTTAACGTTTTAAATATCACCATTATTGCATTAAATAGCACTGCTGTTTATGGAAGATTTAATAACCTCTTCGCTAACACAACATAATATTCATCTTTTTGCTCGAATTCCATTCTCGGAATATTTCAGCAGGCGATGCGACATGATTTCTAAGTAACCAAGGACTTAGGAATTCTAGGTGTATAGATTGCTAAGTGGATCTCCTCAAAGTGGTTTGATTCTCAATAATTATAAAACGTGCTAATCAGTAGGCATCTTAAAAAACAAATCCTCTACTACAAAATTAAATATCTATAGAAGTCAATTAGAAATTTATAAATATTTCTAAATCAGCAAAACCTTGTTTAAGGACTTATATTGGAAATTCCACAAAATGTCTGGACAAATACTTGCTTAGTCTAAATAGAATTGTAAAGCTATTTCAGAGTCGCGAACGCACAATTGCATCATGTCAGAGACATGCAGAGATAAGAGCTTACTATGATAGTAAATGGAAAAATTCCTAAAAATAGAAATAAAGTTATTATTATTAATATATAAATACATACCTCTGCGTTGCCTAACAACGAACTTTGTAATTTCCTTATTTTATAATATAAAAATAAACAATAAGAATAATAAATAATGATCAACATCATCGATAATAATTACTAGTTTGGACAAATTAACCTACACGCTGTAAAGTTATCATACTGTTATTTGGTTTTATTTTAATTAGTGATTTATTTTGTATTAATTGATAAAAAAATATGTTCGAAAGGCAAATGTAAGACATTCTATAAAATTCTTATCTGTTCGTATTTTTTGACCTGTTATTAACCCTTGATTGTAATTTTATTTTTCCGTATTAAATATGGCAATGAAATTGACTCATACACGGATCCAATTTTGAGAGAACTAATGATGAAGCAAAACAAGCCTAAAAATTCAAAACAACCTTGGGAGTTTTCAGATATATGAAGAGTTCAAGTTAGTCTCAGAGACTTTAGAATTTCATAGTTAAGTTTGTGTGGGTGCACATTTTATTCTTCGACGCTTTATACAGTTGATCTCTGTATATCGATGAAGAAAGTTTGAAATTATGGTCATATGTGAGTACCCAAAGTGTCGTAGTTGCCAAGATATGTGTTGAAGATGAAGAGATAATGCACGCAGAGGCGCAATCCATCAGAAATCTGCTGAGATTTAGCCAAAACAATGTAATAACAAAAATTGTTGTTTGCCCATTCGAACTACATTTTAAATCGATACCTTCATGTTTTTCTAAGAAGCTTTTAATACTTGAAAGAAAAGACGATTCTAAATACGACTACATGTTTTCTAAAAAAAACAATCTTTTCCACACTCCCTCTACGATTCACAACATAACTTGAAACGCAACTTTAAAAATGCGTTGCAGATTAAAAAGTAAGTTACCATATATCATAAATGACCAGTAGTCCAAAGACTATTATGAAGTAAGCGTGCCTGCAGTAAGATTAGAAGTTCTCAGTCTGAAGATTTTCTCTTCTGAGAAAATGGTTGATGTAATGCATCTTTAAATTAACTACTCTGTTATTTTGATTGTTTATTCGTTTATTGAATGTCACTTGAATATCTTCTCTGAAAATTAATGGGCAGATGAGTAAAATGAAGATAAAGCCGAAGTGGTGTTCTTTTGTCATCAACACGCCTTTAAGATATGACGTATTTATCTAATCTCATTTTATTAATCCGTTTATTTTTACATACAATAAATGATAAGGCATGTTTTAAAAGCAAACATCTTGACCTGTCATTAACCTCGAATATCTTTTGGCACTAAGACTTTAATGTTTGCTATTTATTTATTTATTCCACGTGCTGAGTCTGATAAAAAATAAAAAACATAAAACTACCCTGTGGTTATTTTAAATAGTCTAATCAAAATTAGAACTTGTTATCTTGTCTGTATGTGTGATTTTTGCTGATTAGTTGGCCTGTCTTGTTACCTACATTGGTTGGGATTGAATGGAATCAACTAATTACTTACCATATTATCCCAATTAGAACTAAGTAGTTTTTATTTCCAACTATCCATTTCAATTTAGATGGTGTTTTCAGAAGCTAAGATAAATTTGTGCAATTTATTATGTAACTCTTTTGGGTTCTTCACTTCTATATTTATGTAGTGTTCTGTTATAGTAAGCTAAAATCTGCATGCTCAGTTACACTTACAGTTAGTTTTTTTTACTTATTCGTTACCTTTTACCTAAACATTACTCTTTTTCTACTTCTACGTTTCGCATTAATTGTTCTTAAGAATTTCAAAACATTTGACCAAACAAGACATTTTCTCAAAAGTATGTCTATATCAAAATTTTCAAACTCCTTCTCCTTTTTCCAGCTACACTGACAGGATAAATTGGTATCCCTTTTACATTTCTGACGTGTGAAATCTTTTATATATCTATTAAACAAATATGTCTTCCGAGGAACTTCCAAGCAGATAATTTAAAGTTCCACGTCCTTTATTTAATAACCAGTCTGACATACAGTCCCTGCTCACTTTATTAGACTCACCTCAAAGATTTGTTTTTTGAAATTTTTGGTTGTATTAAAAGATGTTTTCGAGCCTTGGAAGGCTACATATTTGCCTTGACGATTGTATAACCAAATTTACTTACTGTGGTAGATAATTCAGTCGATAGTGTAGAGTTCTCATTGAAATCTCAGAAAGTGGCGATTTACCAGTCAATTTTCCAGCTGGGGGTAGTCCTAATTATTAATAAAAATAAGTGTTTTGCTTTGACGTTTTACCAAATTCGCTGTAATGATTTCAATGTAAGTATTTATGTTACTGTACAGTGGTGTTATTTGTAATTTTTATTAATCTTTTAACAAAGAAATCAGTCAGTCATTCTTCGATTGGAATTTTGTTAGATGAGCAAATGTAAAGACCTTTCTCTAGATAAAAAATCGTCTGTAATTGCACTGCTATGTAATACTTAATACAGTCAAAGAGGTATTGGAAACGAATGTGGATTTTCTCAATCGTCAGTTCTGCGTTTAAGCCAAAAACTGCGAGAGAACCAACCCTTTGAAGCGGCTCGAAATGGTCGTTGTGGTAGAAAACCTGTAGTAACACTAAGGGGCCGACAATTATTGCTACTGTACGAAAAGATCTGTACAGCATGGGCTTCAAATGTCAAGGGTCAGCTAAAAAGTCAAAAACACCAGCCATGGTCAAAAAACGATTGACTTGGGCCTATTTGCATAAAGACCTGTATGTTAATGCTTGGCAGATAGGAAGTCAATAAAGATAATTATATTTGGACACTTCATGAATGTTTGGTTCCAGTTTGTTTGGAGACGTCCAGGGGAAAAGTATAATATGAACTGTGTAGTCAAAACAGTCAAGCATCCCACATCTGTGATGATATGGTCTATCATCAGTGGGAAGGGATTGGGAAGAATACATATCATGGAGGGAACCAAAGGGCAGAATCAATGTAAAAAGGTTGTGCAGACAAAATTGATCCCGCAGATGAACGAATGCTTTGGCAGTGGTCGTAAGATGTTCATGCATGTCATACTGCCAAAACAATTAAAACATTTTTGGAAGAGCAGAGAATACCCCTATTACCATGGCCCCGGAACTCACCAGACATTAATCCAATTGAGAATGTCTGGGAGTTCCTGAAACGAGAACTAACAAAAGAAAATATTACAAACAAGGTTCAGTTGATAGAAAGAATAGTCCATAATTGGAATCACAATGATAGGTTAAAAGAAATGGCAAGAAGCTAATAAAAAACTAATAAAAGCCGAGGGCGATTTGACAAAATATTAATAATGTAATAATATGTTTATGTATATGTATTAATATAAATTATTTTTGTACAATAAACATGTAGAAAGGCTAAAACTATCTTTTAAAGTCATTTAAGTATGGTTAATATAATCAATAGGACTCGGATGTTTATGACATGTCATTTATTTTTGTTTGCGTCTATTTTCATGCCGATCACATTTTTAGTGCGAATTAAGCTTTTGTATACAATATTAAGTGGTTTTTATTGGTGATATAAAGTCATATTTGGCATGTAAGGGCATATCTTAAGCACTTTCCCCGAAAAGGTCATATTTTAGTTATATTTCGTAAAACATATTTTTGTTAAGAACACAAAATTAAAAATTTTTGTAACTCTTTCTAAAATTTCGCCGTTCAGTAAAAAACTAACAAGGAGAGACAACGTCTAATCTTCGAGAGCACATCAGTGTCATCAGCTACAAATAACACGTCGGAATTTTTAAGTAAATTGTGTCAAATGATGGTGAGTGCTAACATTCCGCTAAACAAAATAGATAATCCTCACTTCAAGAATCTCATCAAAAAATCTAGTAACAAAACTATTCCCAATAAATAACATCAAGAAAGGAAAAACTGATAAATCGAGAATCGCAAAACACGTATGAGGTGAAGACGACCGCATCCAATGGGATATTGCACAAATAGTGACCAAATAAAATCACAGAACTCGTACAAAACTGAAAGAGGCCACATACATAGCGCTAGGCGAAAAACCGATAAACCCAGCTAGCTTAGAAATAAAACTCATATGGATGCCAATACTGCGCGAAGGACTACGGTGCGGCCACCAACAAAGGGCGCAAACCCCTACTGTGCAACCTGCATAGTAAACTACTGCGCATCTAGCTACAAAAATGCGACTTATATAGAACTAGAACTATAGAACTACATAAGTAAACTGCCCCAGCAGCGCAGTAATTCAGACACCCAGCGTAATAATCAAATTAGAAACGCAAAATAATAAACCAAATCACCCTTCTCAGAGCGAATGCAAAGTGAATTTTCGAAACGTCGCGACAAAATATCACAACAGAATGTGGTAATAGCCCAATTAACACCTCAAACGGAATAGTGTAGCCGATAATAAGATATGGGTATCTATTGATAAATCGACAGATGTCAAAGGAAGATAAATATGTAGCCAACGTAATTATCAGAATTATTGGCAAAACTTTCCTACTGACAATTGCAACCTTGGAACGAACTGATCACTCAAATATCAAAATTCTTTTTGATAATGCTATGAAGCTGTTGTGGGACAACATTCTACTTTTCATAACTGATGCTGAGCCATACATGGTAAATGCTGCTAAAGGTATAAATTTGTTCTATTCATAAATGACACATGTGCGTGTCTTGCTCATAAATGTTGATAAATTAATATCCAATGTAAAAAGGATCTTCGTAGAGATATTCATTTAGCTCATTACCGGTCATTACCAGGTGGGGAACATGGGCTTGATGCTGTTGTATATTATTGTACAAACTATTCAGTCATCAAGGACATTGTGAATGGTTTCAGTAAAGATGATGCAGCCTCTATCAAGATAGCGCAGGAGTTGTTTTCTAGTAACCTATCAAGAAAGCTGGTATACATCAAATCTAACTTTGGCGGTATATCAAATGCGATTACTGTGAAAATGTGAAAAGAAAACTTTATATAATATGCTCCTATAACGTTTTGCTTTTCCTGTTACAAAGCAATACTTAGTGACAATCTGCGATTATTTTCATTTGATAGACTCAAGAAACACATCGTCTTTCAGTACAATGCAGTCAAAATAGATCAATAAGCAAAACAAGCTCAAACAATAGAAGTTTGAGGACAACTAGGTATTACTTTTTTACAGTTTTTAATGTATAATAGTGATATTTAATAAAAAGTTTTTAGGTCATATTTTGCATTTTATTGGTCATATTTTCGTATTTATAAAGTCATTCTTGCTTGCATATTTACTCAATTTTTAGGGCTTAAACATCCGAGCCCTAATAATCAATATTAGTTCTAAAATTCCAGAAACCAGAATCTTGCAAGTGAGTCTAATAAAGTAAGCAGGGACTGTAAATTGAATTTGCTCAATCTGGACATGAAGTTCTTCATCTGTTACTCTCTCTTGTTGTTTTATTATCTTGAGCATCTATGTCAAGAATGAATTCCAATTTTATACAAAGCTCTCTTAGTTTCAAGTTACGACAGATGATCCATAGTAATCTTAATTTCTTGTTCTTGAAAACCTGACATTTTCGATTTTTGCTTTAAGGAAGATCTGACACGCTGACGAATAAGTATAACGTACTAGGGGAACTTGTAGTAAATTCACTTAAACTCGTCTCTGTTTTTGCTTTTGGTCATAATCGGTTTTCATTTTAGTCCTTTTTTACACAGCTAGGGTATTCACTTGGATAATTTAGACTAGAACAACCTGTTAGGATTTTTAAATCTTTTGTGTATTTGAACGCACTGTCTATAATGATTTGGAATCATTGTGTAAGTTTAACTTCATAGTCTTTTGTATTTTAAAATTTATTACTCTTAATGGTTCTTATTTTTCTAAGTAATGGTTCGAATTTATCTTGAAACATAATCTTGGTTTTCCTCTTCGCGATTGTTAAAATATTTGTAATGTTTAAATTATTAAATGAAGCTAATATTCTCTGCCATTTTTTATTTTAAAATGCAATTATTGGTGTATATTTTAACATTTAAGGCACTCATTAATATCCTCAAGTTGACAGTTCTAATTCCTTTTCAACATTATAAAACCCCGTTTAGGAAAGAGTCCGTCTTCAGCTATCGTAGGGTGAAGCTCATGTCGTGCCTTGGCCGCATAGTTGAAGACATTTACGAGGGTTGCTATTTATATTTCTGGCCTTGGCAACACTGACTGTTTCCAGGCGTCAGCTGACATTTTCGGTGTAAACTTTACATTGCTGAACATAACCTCAACCACAACATTTTGTCATTTGAGTGCGATTAGTGTTGTTTGCAGTTAATTGAAAAGTGCAGTCCCTAGTAAAAAATGGAATTGACCCGTGAACACTTTCGTGCAATTATTTTTCATAACTTTCGACGTGGATTATCACGACAAGAGTGCATCAATGAACTTAATACATTATATAGCGATGAAGCTCCATTCTACAGCGCTGTACAAAACTGGTATAATGAATTCAAACGTGGCCGATGTTCACTCCAGGACGAAATCCATGAAGGCCGTCCAAAATCTGTCGTTGTGCCTGAAAACATCGATGCTGTGCGTGAACTGATTAAACAAGATCGTCATGTGACATACTGTGAGATTCAGGCATCTTTGGGCATTAGTATGACTAGCATCAACAAGATATTACATGATCATTTGGCCGTAAAAAAAATTTGTTCCCGTTGGATCCCGCATAACCTGACTGGTGCATTGAAATGTTGAAAAAATTTGCGAAAGGTGCATCAAAGGTTGTGTATAACATCTGCACAGGTGACGAATCATGGATCTACGCATATGACCCCGAAACAAAACAGCAATCAACTGTGTGGGTCTTTCAAGACGAGCCAAATCCAACAAAAGTTGTTCGCGGAAGAAGCACATCGAAACAAATGGTTGCCTGTTTCTTTGGCATTACCGGTCATGTGGCAACAGTGGCGTTAGAGCAACGTAAGACGGTCAACTCTGAATGGTACACAACCATTTGTTTACCAGAAGTCATTGGAGAAATTCGGAAAACTTCAAAGAAGGGGCGAATCATTCTTCATCATGACAATGCAAGCTCTCACACCGCTGCTCAAACAATTGAATATTTAACCAGCCAGAAGGTCGAGTTGATGGGCCATCCACCATACAGCACTGATTTGGCACCCAATGACTTCTTTTTATTCCAAACTGCGTGGTCAACGATTTTCAACACCAGAAGTAGCCGTTTTTTGTTTCAAAACGCATATTTTGGAGCTGCCTCAAACAGAGTGGAAAAAGTGCTTTGAAAATTAGTTCAAACGCATGGAAAAGTGTATCAATCTTAATAGAGAATATTTTGAAAAACAATAAAACTAGTTTCGATCATAAATACTTGTTTTTTCATTGTTAGACTAGAAATATAAATAGCAACCCTCGTATGTTCGAAGAAATTAAATTTCGTCTCATGTTCAAGTTTCATTATAAATTCAATGTTAACAATCAAGTTCCCTCGTGTAAAGACTGACTGTTGCTAATGACTAACTATCATGCAATTTAATTATCTGGAACTCAGTTATTGTTTGTTTTTATGCGGTTTCTTTGTTGTATATTTATAGTTTTGTCTGAATTTATTAAGTCTAATATAAACCAAATGTTTTTAGACAGTTTCAAAATATAGATTTCCTGTTTGAAGCATAAAGTTTTAACTCCAGGTTGAAAATGAGTCCTGTGTGGGTGCTTGTACGCAGCACCCCTAAATCATGTCGAGCTTAATTCTACTCGCTTAGACTCTAAAAATAACACAATAATTGTTATTAATCTCTAAGTATTGTGCGCGTTGCGAAAACAAAAACACAAGATTTCCTGCGAAATCATTTGTAAATAGGTAATAACTACTATTGACTTCATTGTTGAAAGTTTGCAAAATATCAGCAACTCCTACATTTTGTAAATAGTTAATTAATTAGTTTGCAAGGTAATTTAGTAAGAAAATGGTTATTACATTTAAGTTAATAGGTAAGATTTTGTTATTAAAACAAATCCGATTCATTTTCTTTTTCTAATAATTCATTCGAGACCTTTTTCTATAAAATCTTCATACATTTCAGTTTAGAATATTTTATTTTATTTATTTATTTATTTATAATCAAACACATTTATGATACCAAATTAGAATTTAATTGTTAATTAAAAAAAAAAGAAACCTGGTACCAAAACTATTCTAGCTCCACCGTTTAGTATAGTTTATCGTTTATTCGGTATCAAATTAGAATTTACGTTTCGCATTCAAGTTGAGGTAATTTTAAATTATTTTAATTGAAATGTAAGTTTTGCTAGCATACACTCGTAACGGTCTTTTGTCGATAGCATCCCGTTACATGGTAAACCTCGCGGTATATCACCACCCCTCATTTGTGAGACACCGCGTATATACCAAATTTCCTCTTACAGCTTATTTTTCCGGTTATTGTAACATTATTCCAAATAATTATGTTGTTTATTTAAAGATAGCTAAGCTTCAGAACTGTGAGTTAGCAGGGTAGAGATCCTTTGTTTCTCTCATTAAGAGAAATATATATTTTTTTGTTTGATATAGCTAGATCATGCTTATTCTGACGGATTTTTGTCTTAATGTTCACTTGGAACCTGCTGTTCTTTGTTAGTTGATTTAAACCACAATCTTGCATTATTTTGGAATACATTTAGTTAATTTCTTCCATGGGAAGTGTGATAATTTACGGACCGGTAAACACTTTCGAATTCTAGGAAACACGGCGAGCCGGCAGACAGAAAGAATCTAGACGTGAGCAGTGCAAGTTCCTCTCGCACAACACAATTTCTACTTTTGTGAAATAAGGAAAACCCTTTTAAAAAGGGGTAAGTTATTTTCTTTTCTTGCATCCCCTGCGTCTTCATAACTAATGGTTGTTCCTTGTCTCTAGTTTTTTTATTAGATCCCACAAAGTAATAATCTGGTGGTGAACAAATCTCAAAAAAATTTCTTTGTTGGAATCCTGTGCCCTTATATTATCATTTGCTTTCTTTGATACAGTTTTATTTTTTTCTAGTTCATTTAACCTATACTTAGATTTAGAGTGACCCCCCTCACGTTAATAAGGATTATAACCAAATAATAAACTTATTTTAATTTGATTTTGTTTTGCCTATAACAGTGACTTATTCGGAATTCAATTGAAGATTTGTATTAACCTTGTTTCCCAGGTTTATTTTTTTCAGCATGCAATTTTCGATCGAAAGCTGCTTCTTCAGTAAGGTGGTAAGAATTGATAAACTTCAAAGATTATCCAAATCTTGTTATTATTGTTTTAGATTTGACTTTATAATTCTGTTAAAATTATTAATCTCTCAATTAATTCAATGTACCCCGGATTAATTTTAATTCTGTTCTTTTCTTTTTTAAATCTATTCAATTTTAAGATTATTAAAATTGTTAAGAGGAAACTTTAATTGCATTCATTTGGTGATTTGACTTTTCGTAGCGCTCGAACAGCTTAAGATTAAACGCCGAGTGTACTCTAAGATAATATTTTTATATTGTTACCTTAGATTTATTTTTATTCAAATTACGATTTTTCTATACTTTAAATACTTTATAATTTTTTTATTCACTCAATTTTTTCAGTTTTATTAACAAAACTTTAAAATTCAATCAATTTCTAAATTTAGAGTCCTTTATGCTAATTTCAATTTTATAATCTGTTATTAAAGATTTCTTATAATAATAAATTCTATTGTTATTTGGTTCATGTTTAGAAGTGAAGTTTTAAATAAATAGAATCTGTTTAAATTTTGGTTCTGATAGAATTGTCACACTCCTAAACTTGCTTTGTTTATTAACTGGTCGATGTGGAGCCTCAAGGTAGGTCCAATTGCACCACCACGCTTGTAAACTACTGGGACGCACCTAATAGATGCCATATTTCAACGGAACATGAAGAAACTTTTCGCGCTATACATAATACAATTTTGAAGTAATTAATTCAATTGTTAAAATAAAGACAAAACTCATGGCTATATAAACAAAACGCCATATTTAAAAAATTGAAATTAAGTAAAAATTGCTTCATAAACGTTTTTTTAAAAGCATCCAAGCAGCAAGTACTCTCGTGCATTTATTTAGTAAGACGAACATTCGTCTTATTATTTCATTACTCGATTTTATCCTTTACAAAACTTAACTCACTTGAGAATATTGTCAGTTCATTTTATTTGTTTTGTGGCAATAAATCGTATAAGTTTTTCTTTAATAATTTTCAATTATCAAAAGTCTCAGTTTTCTAAAGACTGAAATGAGAATTCTTTATATTTACAAAAATAACTTTTGATAGATCCAGAATGAATTTCAAAGGATGGATTTATTAATGTCATTGATGACAAGTAAAATCTAAAAATAAAATTTGTTTCAGATTCACACACTTGATGAATACCCTGTATATTGATCTATTTATACCTGTGTATTACATACGTGAAAGCCTCAATGGCAAATTAAACTGTCATTGAAGATTAAAAGAAATACAAAGCAACTTCTTCTATCGTACCTATAAAACAATAATAGAAGTAAAGTGTGCTAAAGTATTTTGGTTATTGAAACAATTTGTAAAAAAAGTAAGTAAACAAATAAATAAAGTCTTAGGTAAAGGGTTTTTCAGTTAACCAATCTAGTAAAAGGTGTTATTGCTTTTTTTTTATAAATATCACATTTTTCTTGGATGCGAGTTTAGCATTTTGATGTTCTGAAATTATTAGATTAAATTTGTAAGTTTCTCATAAAAACATAACTGAGATGAATAAGTTCATAAAGACATAACCACAGGTTTTATTATATTCTAAAAACGTGTTGTTGCATTAGCACAATACATTAATTCGACATTAGATATCAGATATAAAAGATGTGCCCCATCTAACTTTACTAATAAATTATAATTTTATCTTTTAGTAAATAATATTAAATAACATAGTTTCTAGGGATTTCCATTTATGGATTTTCTAGTAGTAAAAGCAGAAAAAATCATTTTGCGCTACAAAGATTATTAGGAAAAGCACAAAAACATTTCTTGGTATTATTGCTTACATAATTTATTTACATTTATTGTGAAGATCAAAAGATACATTCCCTTATATTAGTAAAAATGATAGATAAGAAATAAAAAAATTTGAGAAACTATAAATTATATTTAATTTTAGCTTACTTACAGCGAGTGTAAAAAGTATTCGTACATTTTTCACTTCATATACGTTAGATATTTTATAGAAGCAGAGAAAATCAATAGTAAACAAGTGAAAATGTTGTACTATTATGCCAATAATAAATCTACTACAGACAGCGAGGAGTAACAATTATCTAAATTTTTGCATGCCAAATAGCAAATCTAGTTAAATTCATTCTGACATTAGAAAAACAATTGAACTAAAAAAATATTTTTATTTTCTAACATATTTATAATTTATTAATCGTTCAAATATGGTTTTTATGGATTTACAATATGTAAAATAAAATTCTATTTTTTTCGAAAATTTCGAATGTACGAATATTTTTGTTCTCCCTGTATTAACAAACAGCAACTGTTAGAAAAAAGAAAGCAAAATGCAAATTAAATAAGAAACGAATGAAAAGGCTTTACAAACAATAATTTATCAAAATCAGGTGTTTAAAAAGCCACTCACCGCTGCAGGACATAATCCGTAGTTGTAAAATGACGTCAACTTTTCGCAGCGCGCGGACACTGAACCACGTGGAAACTCCCCAAACAACAGTCCACACTCGAACCCTGTGGAGAGAACACGTATTATCACAGTAGCTGTAGTCTATTCTATAATTAACGTTTTATTGCAATGGGCGAGCAATTGAAATCAAGTGGAATTAGAGACTAGACGGCGATTCTTATTAAGGCGAAATTTATTCTTAGAAATTACCATGAGTAAGACTACAATCAATCTCGAATATTTAAATGAGTTGCACTAGGAAGCAATCTAATCGTTGGTAGTAGCATTTCATGTGTTACGAATGCCGAACAAAAATTGCAGTCTTGTAGTTTCAATGAGAGATTATTCCAATATAGTTTCTGGTTTCTCTAAACACATCTGAACTTCCCACATTAATTTTGACAAATTTAATTAATGATATGTCCATAACAACAAAATCAATGTTGAAAGGGTAAAAACGCTTCTAAGAAAAGTTTCATCAATTGATGTACAATAATTTTTAAATCATTATTGGTAGGCCAAATTGGACACCCGTTAATTCAATACACCGTGCTCGATTTGATAATAGAGATTTTTTTATACGATGTCTTTTTAATTTGCGTTAAGGGCATCGACTACCGTGGCCAATAGCCACAAACGACTCCGGTCGTTTTGGTTAAATTGTGTCGATTCGTTTGAGTAATAAATTTTGAACGCAAGACCTTGCTGTTGCTAACGTAAGATTTTGAAGTTAATAAACTTTTGTCAATTTTATATTCTCTATTCTTCTAATAAGTTCATTTTATGACATACTGCAATTTGCAAAATTGCTAAACCTTTTGAACTCTTCCCTAATGACATTTGTTATTTTTAGATATTCTCGAAAATCCGCACATGTCTTAATATTAAGCAATTACTGCTTTACTTAAATTGTTATTGAACACCTGTTAAGTTCTTCTCAAGGACCAAGTGTGCAGTTACAATAACGATAATGAATGTTTCTACGTCATTACTCATCTTTTATGCATGTATTGATAAATATATTTAGATGTATTATTGGGATTGTTTTGACGTTACAATATCAAGGACTGTCTAAATTATATATCATTAGGGTCCTTGTTGCATTTATCATATTTATTATTGAATTGAAGACTTCCTCACCTGTATTTAGTCAGATATAAAAATTAGAAGTTTTTCTTATTATTTACTCTTTATTATTTTTTAATATTGAATGTTAAAAATGTGTTTCCTATATTGTTTCTTAGAAAACACAACTAACAGTTGGTTGGTATAATCATAATCATTAGCTATTATATTTGATGCACTTTTTGATTTATATTGCTTTCGGTTTAGTTGTAAATCATAACAACTAGTAATTTTTAATGAAACACCCTATATAGCTTTGTATATCGAAGATCAGAATTAAATTCTGAATTAGCGGTATATTTGGTTCATATTCATTTTTATAAAAAATTGTCTATTAATTTCTGACATTTGCAAAACTATTCTGTGTATTCTAACGAGCGTTAGGTTGTGTTATTAATTGCCTGTACGTAAAAAGCTAGTTCTAGTTTTTTTATTCTACGAAATAATAAGAAAAATAGAGGTTCCACTATTTTATTGACACCCGGTATATTATTTAATTAATTGCACTCTACTAACATGCTAAAGATTTCCTATAGTAGGATCCAATCCATTTTATTGTGAACCATTTGCTCTATTTCATTAAAATTTCAAATCTATTAAAACACATGTATGGTTATGTTCAATTTTATGTTTGATTAGAACTGTGACTTTCTGTAAAAGTGCATATAGTCTGTGTAGTTGATACAAAGAAGAACAATATTTAAAATGTAACTTTTATTAGAATGCATCTTAAAGATTTAATTTACAGCAAGGTTTCTCTATAATGAAACACCTTGTATATTTTAAAAATCTTCATTTACTTATAGATCTCGATTATACGCTTTTTAAATATCTGAAGCTGTTTTGCTCAATTACCTACTTTCAAGTTTAATGAGACATCAAGTTTCTCGATATTTTCTGATATGAGTAAAATTCCATGAAACTACTAATTTAAATTGCAACTGCATCATGCTTTTATAAAAAATAAAATGCTATGCTTCGCTTAGTTTTGTACCAGATTAGTTAGTATACTTAGTATGTGTTGGCATAAAATAATCATTTACATATGTCATATATTTTCAATTTTCTCTTTTTGAGATTAGGAATAGCAAGATCTATATTAGACAAAAATATAATTTTTATGTATTTAGGAGATTATATACGAGATACAACTATATCAGCTACAAGAAATTGCAAAATAATATAGAACCAAACATAAAAACTTTGAAGTTATTACCTCGTGTTTGCGAGCTATTAACAAACAAATTTAAATCAACAATTTTGGAAAAGTTTGCAAAAGTCAAGTTTTGCTCAAACGCCAGAGAAAACAGAAGAATTCGGTTTTTTGTGTCGTAATATACAGGGTGTAATTTAGATAGTTGCAGAAAGCGAAACCACATTATTCTTACGGTCCATAACCACATGATCTTGTGTATTTTCATCCAAAAACTTTCTCGTTCTTATTTCATTTATGGTCAGAAAGCAGTGGGAAAATTCTGGAAACCTTTGGAATGGATGCAGAAATTTATCTAACTTTTCTAATTTCTGATTAAAAAGTAAAAATTGTTTGCGATTATCACTAGCATACTCCAGGTTCAAATATTTAGCCATTCTTTTTTCCTTAAGATAGAAGTTTCTGATTGAAAATCTTTAGCACAAGTACTACCTAATCAACACTAGACATATTAACGTAACAGCCCTAAAGAAGGTTTTGTTTAGATATCACGTATTGTTTTTGATGTATTGCTTCCGAGTACACATTCACAAGAATTTTTATTATTTCGACAGTACTACACATCGCATACATATATATATAAGTAGTAGAAGGTATGCACTTTTGGCATATGTACATACCTTGCACAGCGTAAAAGTATAAATTTCTATTTTCTTTGTTATTTTGTTCTTAATTTGTGTTTTAAAATATCCAATATATTCTGAAAGGTACTAAACATTCAGCTGTTTTTAGGATTGCGTTGGAACCAAATGTATGATGAAAGATAGAGCGGAGATCTTAGAATTGGTTTAAGCTTAACACGTATCGTTAGCATAAGGTACCGCAAAGAAGGTTAACTAGGTTGATCAGCCAATTGGTAGTGATCTCATACGTCGCGACGATAAGAATGCCGATTGCTAAAAAAGCATACTTTGGTATTGAACTTTAGCATATAAGACATTTGCATTGTTTAAGGAC
>VTPC01000919.1:57061-70546 GCA_011009095.1 Ignelater luminosus
TTTCATTTTCATAATTAATGTTACTAACTTATTTTTGTTTGTTAATGGTAAATTTCTATGATTTTTAAATAAATATTTTTCTCTCGAAAATTTTGCATTTGAGACTGTATGTTTATTAGAACTTTTTTGCTTGTTTTTGACCGAAGAACACTCCTGTAAAGTATTATGTAATTAAGGTGGGACACCCTGTATATGACATGCGGCATAATAATATGCTCATTCTTGAAAATTTTGAATTGACGTATAGGTAATGTACTTTTATCTCTTTTCGAATTTCGATTCTTTTACATTTGTTAGATACAGGTCTGTTAACAAGACATGAATTGTGCTAAGGTTAATAAGAAACTTCTTTTATGTTCCAGTTTAAAAAAGTAAACTACTAACGAGGTGATTTTACTCTGTATAATCGAGAACACCTGAAAGCAAACGATCGATGTGAGAATGTCAATTGAATAATATCTATACTAAGCAATTATTCAATATGCCAAAATCTATTTAAAAGCCGATTAATTACTGATATGAAATATTTAATATTTAGACTTCATTAACACTACTGAGATGTGACAAAAAAACTGATCAATTCCATTTACTTTCAATTGTCCCAAATGGTACACAGTACATGAGAGAGAAGACAAATTGTAATTTTTTTACAATATTTTTAAATGTAACACCCTGTTATTACCATTTGTAAGAGTACTGATGTAGATGACATGGTAATCAATTTAAATTGAGTAAAAAACATTCATAAAGTTATGTTCTAAAGTAAATCGTTTTCACAATACTTTAACTTCATCTCAAAAATTGCTCAAAACCTTATAAAAGATCTAGTTTCATTGTTGTCTTTTTTAACGAATTCTGTGGTCTCAAAAATGCGCTGCCCAAGACTAAAGCTATTTGGTATACCATGTTTTCCGTATGATCCGTAAAAAATTAGAAATTACAGAAATTAAACACAGAACGTAAATAAAATACTTAAATGACATCTATTATGCAACTCAGATAAATAGAGTACTGAATCCACAAAATACTCAATACTTTAGCCCATACTTTATTATTCATCTGAACCACTGACTTACTGATTTCCGCTATATTACTATCAGCATGTGTCTTTTGCTGCATTTTTATGAGTTTTATACGTACAGAGGACTTCCAGTTTGTAAATATAAAGATACATTTAAAAATATTAATTTCTGGACCCTCTCAGTTTTTTAACTTCCAGACGAATACATTTTACTGAAGAGAACCTCAAAAGAACAATCATTACTAACGTCAACTCTCTCTATTTATTAAATTTGGGTTACGATTAGTCGCGTGTCTATGGACAATTACTTATGGCTTCCTCCATTTAGCAGTTTGGTAATCACCTCCCTTGTACCAAGGTGAGTAGTGAGTAGAGCTGGGAATTCCAAGCTCGACAAGTTTTATGAGCCTAAAACAGCACTGGAATTTCTGAAAAAGTCCGCTATACTTACATTTAGGCAGATTGTAGGCGCATGTATAAAATGTGCTCTACTAGGAGCAAACAATATCAAATAAAAGTAATTAAAAAAAACTAAAATAGATAATAAAATAAAAAAAGTATTTATGTAAAATTCAAGAAATGAGGCTTTTAGGCAATTCGCTAAATTAAAGTATTTGTTGTAATCGATGTTTTTCATTCTGGGCTACAATTTACAAGAAATTCCAGTAAACTTATTAATGAAAATCGAAATTATAACTAAACATTGAAATATAAAGATTCTTCCTGTATAGCAATAAGACTGTTGATTTAAGGCAGGTGTAGGTAGTTTATTCTATGCTCAATGAAATTTATTTAAATATAATCGAGAAAAACTACTACCTGCTTTTTTGATTAATCTGTACAGCGAAACCATCCGATTAAATGTTCAATATCTTGTTTTTAAAGAACAAAAACCAAAGTTTAATTGTGCAAAAGTGAAATGACTAAGTTGTCTCTAATGAATTATATCAGGACAAGCCATGTTTCAAAGACAGTTAAATGAAGCTTAAACAATTATGTTGATATGATTGTAATCACCAAGGAATCAGGAGTAAGAAGACATCGAAGTAATATGTAAAGTATCTCAATCAAGAAACACATGGTGGGCTTGTCGGGATTTTATGGAACATTCTGTATAATTGAAAATAATTTTAGTATGATCGTAGACTGTTCGAACACCCTATTTGTAGTGTCCATCGCGATATCATTACACGATAATTATATCTGTGCTCTAGATTGTTGGCAGTTTGAAAGGTTAGAAACTAATGTATCCTACTGGTGAGCTGCAGGGGAAAGAACATTACCATATCGATACATGTATCAGCTCAACGTTATTATAAATTGCTCGATTTTCTATTGAGTACTTATAAAACAAAAGTAACACCCTGTAAACATGAATCTTTTTCTAACAAGTATCAAATTAAAGTATCTTGTGCACTGTGCAAGTTGAATTTATGTATAGAACAACGTGATGTCATGTCTCAATAATAATTAAAAGACTAATTTGAAACATTATTATAAATTCTATAAACGTTTTTATAATTATTTAAACGTTAAGTTTATTAAGTCAATTTTTTGCCTTAAAATCTGTGAGTCTATTTTTAATCGAAGATTACGTTCCTTGTGGACCTCTTTTAGTCCTTAAATCTGCGGCCGACTTTTACTGTAAGCGAATGTCTCCAATGGGACACATTACAAACAATAAAAGAATTAGGAGTAATGAGCCGCCATGAGATGTTGGTCTACTTTAGTGGCCCACATTTTTTGTATCACAAAATTAATTATCTTAAAATTGTATTTGCTGCACTTACTATAACTGCACACTTGATGCTACAGTACTGTGAGTAATAGAAGAATCTATTTTTGCAAATCTACCAGTCATCATTAATAATGGTTAAATAAATTCAATAGAAAATCTATCAATTTTTATTAAACTAAATAAAAAAATTAGATATCAAGAATTTTCTATAATTAAGTTAGAAAATCTTTTAAGTAATTTTGTTTAGAGGCTTAAATCTTGATGTGAGGAAAGAAGTCGTCGATTAAACAGATTCTTGCTTTTTTAAACAAATTTTGTATTGTCTAACTTTGCGAGTCAGATAAAATAGGAATTAGTTTATTTATGATTTAAAAGTTCACGAACATAACTAGGTCAAATCCGAAGATAATTTTGTCCAGAAAATTCTTTTTTTAACATTCTAATTACAGACGTAATGCTTTTTCTAAGAAAATCTTTTTTTGTAATTCAAATATCCGATGATAAATTATTTTGCAATAGATGAATATTTTTATCTTGCAGTAAATTAGGACTCGAGATCTTGACGCATTTAAGTTTCTACTTCGTCCGGACAAACACGCAGAAAAATGACATAAAATCCGGTAACCGCCGATGCATTAGGATTCCTGTAAAGGTAAACTTAGATGTCACTCTATATTTCGTAACGCGTAGTAGGGTTTTAATTATTCCGGCGCCAATAAGATCACATTAAATTGCCCTTTAATCATGCTTTTGGCGTATATAACGATGACGCTAAATCGGTTCGTTTCAAAGAAAATTAAAATTTTTTGTTAAGTAGAAAATTGTGTCAAATATTGTGTTAATTGGTTAGTCTGGATTAAATTGATGTTAATTCCAGCGTTTTTATGTTATGCTAGATTTTCGTTATTAATAAGAGGTACTTACAATACAGTGAAAGTGCACGCGTTCTTTAACTACGCTTAACTTATGTTATCAACAAACTCGTGTACAGTGCGAAATGTATGGTTATAAATATAACTCTTACTAAAGTTTTATCTCCAAAATTATTAACATGATTGCATTATAAATATTTTAAAAACGTTCTTTATAAATGTTTTGTTATTTATCTGTAACGGCGCCAATTTCTATGCACTATCATGTCAACAACCCGGAAGAACCGTCTTATTATGCATTTACAAGTAAATTTAACGTATCAACATTCAACAAAAATATTGAGATTTTAATAGTAATTACGAATCTGCAGCATTGTTAATCAGTTGCAATTAAATTTGTTTATAATATTTCCTTATTCTTTTTCTTGTCAGTCATCAATTAATAAACTGCAAATGAGTGATATTAAATGTATAATTAAAACTTTTTAAATTTAATTGCAATATATGTAAATGAACTTCTCAAGCTAAATATTATATAATCAAGTCCTCAATATAATTCTAAAATATTTTTTCATTAAATAAAATAATAAGCATAGCAATCCGAAAAACGTACCTCACATTTGTAGTATACCTGATTTTCTGCCGCAACCGGAGTGTGGTGTTCTTGGGGAGTGCGTTCACGTGGCTGCGATTTGCTACTACGACTGGATCGGTGCTTCAGTACCGCATTCACAATAAAAGGTTAAAGACATATTAAACATGCAAAGTTACACTTAACAATTGGCCGCCTCGGTGTACTTCATTATTAACCAGACCTATATTTCTTCTAATACCTTAACTTGGACAATTTTTCGCACGCTCAATTTATAAATAATGATTTTAAGAATTCGGATTTGCGACTTTTTCAAATTTGTTTTCAAAATTATACTAAAGATTGAGGAAATTTTTAAATAAACGAGAAAAGTTAGTCTTCCATACCAAAATTATTATGCTCATAGTTTGAGTCCTCTTTAACAAAGTATTAATTTTAAAAAAATTATATAGAGTGATTAAAAAAATATCTTTCTGTGATGTATTCTCATCGTCTCTATTGGAGATCTTTTGATTATAAATTACTCGTAATAATTTTACTGACTTTTGAATAAAGTTAGCTTCCATCAGTTTAACTAACAGTAAGTCACATACAGAAGAGAAATCGCGTCATTTCCTCCTTCGCGTCCAATTTCTTAACTAAGCTGCGTTGATAAAGATAGTACGGATCTAACAGGTGTGTTTTAATTAAACCGTATAGTTTTGAAGCTTGCAGATAATGTTTTAAAAATATTTCTCTAAGTTGATATAAAGCAAATTTAGCAAATTTCTAAACTTTATTTAACTTTTTTATTGAATTTTCTTGCAAGAGTTTTAATTAAAATTTCTAAACTCATGAAAGAATTGCCTAAAGCGTATACGTAGTTACTTTCGGGCTTTTGTTTCATTTATGTACTTTTGTATTTACTAACAACTGTTACAATACAATGCCGTTAAAGTTTTATACTTCTTTATTGTTAAATAAAGCGTTCTTGTAGTTATTTGCGTTTCTATTGTATTAATTTATCAATTTTCTCTTTTATAGTGCAGCGCAGTAACCAAGCCAAAATTTCATAACAACCTTAGAAGTGCAAGACGTAAGACAATATATACAGTGGTATGAACAAGTCTTACATTACCTTAAAAGCTGAGGAAGATTGAATTGTAAATGCGTTATTCTCAAATATTTCTCAGTTATCCGCTCTCTATTTCACACAGGTAGCTAGGCACAATAATTTTATAAAAATAAAACACATCAGAAGTTTTGACAAAAATTCTCTATGAGACAGATCAGGGGATTGCACTAGTCAGTATAATTCTATTGGTGGTCATCCAGGATTGAATAAGTTTTGCCCTATGATAAAGTGCATTATTGTCTTGGAAAATAAAATCTTGTCCTGACAAGTCTAGATAACTATTCTGCAAAACTTCAAGACACTTTGTGGCATCCATTGTTCCTGATACGATATACAGTAAACCAACGCATTGGGGAGACATTTCCCTGTATAAATTTATCTTCTGCATGTTTAATGTGAAGATATTTAGATTGTACGTACAACAGATTCTTAATATTTAGGAGAAGCTTAAAATGAACTTTCTCAAATCGTTATCTGTTATAAATACAAATACCATAAAATTTGGTTTTGCCTCAGAACTGCATTTCAAAACAAAGCAATCACCAGATCTGACATCCTACTATCAAATCCATCGATGAGATTCCATTGGTAATAATGAACGTTAAGTTGATTAACAATTTATATTATTAAGTATATTAAGTCATTTAAATTCATTACAGACGCAACACTTTTCACTAACTGCAATAACGGAATCATCGATGGACTCTTATCCAGATAGTTGGAACTACAGATGCTATGGATAATGTGTGCTTGAATCCAAATAAAAGATGAGTTGGATTCTGTGTATGGGGACTCTGCACCATCATTTACCACAGTGAAATTTTGGGCTGCTGAATTTGAACGTGGCCGTAAGAGCTTGGGAGACGATGAACGTTCGGGACGTCCAAAAACTGCAACTACCGACGAAAACATCGCCAAAGTTCACCAAATGGTGCTAGACGACCGCCGAATTAAAGTGAGAGAGATAGCAGAGGTTATGAACATGTCAAAAGAACGTGTTTGTCACATATTAAATCAACATTTAGGCATGAGAAAGCTGTCCGCGCGTTGGGTGCCGCGTTTGCTCACGTTAGACCAAAAACGTGTTCGACTGAATATTTCCAACGCTCTTTTGGCGCAGTTTAGGCGATATAAATCCGAGTTTTGGCGCCGATTAATTACTGTAGATGAAACTTGGATACACCATTATACGCCCGAAACAAAAATACAGTCCAAACAGTGGACCGCAAAGGGGGAACCGGCTCCAAAAAAAGCAAAAACTGTTTTTTTCGGCTGGGAAAGTGATGGCGACTGTTTTTTGGGATAGTCATGGAGTTATTTTAATCGATTATCTTCAAAAAGGAAAAACCATTACAGGAGCATACTATGCATCATTACTTGACAAGCTGAAGGCAGAACTTGCAAAAAAACAGCCACATTTGCAGAAATAGAAAATCCTGTTTCACCAAGACAACGCACCGTCTCACACCTCAGCGGTTGTCATGGCGAAAATCCACGAATTACGGTTTGAACTGCTTGACCATCCGCGTTACTCACCAGATCTAGCCCCAAGCGACTTCTTTTTGTTCCCTCATCCTAAAATTGCGCTCGGAGGACAAAGATTTTCGTCAAATGAAGAGGCAATCACCTTCGTGAACAATTATTTTGCAGAGAAAAATGCCGAGTACTATTTGGACGGGTTACAGAGATGGGAGCATCGCTGGGAGAAGTGTGTAGAGTTACAAGGAGACTATGTTGAAAAATAAAAAAAAATTTTCAGAAAAATGTCTTGTATCTTTGTTAGGTCGGAAACTTTTCAGACCACCGGTGTTGTGTCTAAGAGGCGGTCTCTTTAACTTCTGCATTGGACTCAAAAAATAGAGTGTACCCTTCACTACCAAACTCTAAAAGTTGAATTTTTTGCTGCAGAGGTTATCGGAGTGAAACTTATCCCTAAGAATAAATACACTTCCGTTGTGTCTAAGGGATGATCTGTTCCAGTATCGCAATAGCTTCAAAAAAAAATACAAACTACCCTTTACTATACTATCAAGCGATAAAATCTAAATTTCTTGTAACAGGCGTTTTCGTACTGAACCGTACCCTTAACTTGATTGTACCTACTCGGACGAACTTTATTTTTGTATTAAACCAGATCCAAAACTTTTTTGTACTTACTTGAACGGACTTTATTTTCATTCTGAACCGAACATGGAGGGTCAAATAGGTCAACAAATTCACGGCTGATTATACGTTTTGCTTTATCGAACGAGATAATTTAAACAATCTCTTTAGTAGAGGACTAGCTGCATAACCCCTTAATTAGCTTAATAATTACAGAATTGGTATAATTCCTATTCCTACAGTATCAATACACTAAAATAATAAATTGTAGTGTATTTTGACTGTATCTTCCAAGCCTATTGCGAATGTGGATTTGGGGGCGAGTTTCACTCCGATAAACAGGCCACCCTTTATAGACAACGCCAATACCGCCTCTTAGACACACATATTAGTAGGTAGCAGATTGCAGTCTCATAGCTTTGTATCCCAATGATATTCGGCAATCGTCGGAGGATTGGTTGCTACTCGCGGTTGAGTTTTTATTTGAGGTTTTTCTGCGAGATCGGAACTGCATTGATGGTGGGAAAATAACATTTTATTAAATATTTCCAAGAGCAAACGAAGGCACATGTAGTTGAAAATTCGTTAGAATTGGTATTTACAGAGCAAACCAACGTTTTAAAGTTGGCGTTCGATTTCTTTCGCTCATGTCATCAGGACATCAAAGAAAGTTTGATTTGGTCTGTATAGGATTTGTTTACTGTTAAGCCTTTTTAACTCTAACAAATCAATCTTCTAGGCTCTTAGGCATCTGCAAACAATATCAATGTAACATCTGTTAAAAAAAAGCCACTAGAAGGATTCAATAACTGAATCCTTATTATCTTTCTTTGTTTCGAAGAAACTATAAATTCCGCATTCGCCATCAATACATCGACTTGATCACTACTCGACATCTTTAATAATAAAAATATTTGAAAGTTTTCATCTTCCACCGGAGCTGGGAGTGTAACCAACGGCGAGGCTGGGAACAGGAACCGTCTTTGGTTCACACCTAAGCGTTGTCCAGTGACGGCGAGGCTGCGAATAAGAGCCGTCTTTACTGACAACCCCGATTCAACCTTCCCACCGGAGCTGGGGCTGCGACCAACGGCGAGGCTGTGCGTAGGAGCCGTCTTTGGACCAACCCGAGCGCGTTGTCCAATGACGGCAAGGCCCAATTTTACCGCTGCTGAACGGCTTGGTTAGAGTAAGCATAGATTTAGGTCCGCTTGTGTATATATTTTATTTTGGTTGCTTTATTTATTGTGAGACCTATAGCAGTGTTTTTCCAACCCACCGACCCCTGGAATCACTGTATCTCCACCGTAGAAACCTGCTAGCCCTGGTCCGACCGCATCAAGGACGAGATGGGGGAGTAAACCCCCTTAACAAATCTGGCGTTTGATGCCTATGTACTACCACCCACCGACCGACCGAACACCAGAAAGAAAGCGTTACATAATTTTAGTACTCAAGCAGGGACGTCACATCAATTGAGGCCAACTGACCGAAAAAGCGTCACAAGTTCTAGGACTGAACATTTCACAACGGGGTGGATGACGGTTTCAAACGTACTCAAACTTCTTCCAGTTTCATACACCAGTGACACACATTTGGCTGGTTTGCGTTGGAATTTCGGTTTGTACCCACCTTTTTTTAGTAAGGTACTCTGGAAACCCAAATCGACAAACATGTTACCTTTTCAAGTTTGTAATTATTAAGATTTCTTTCAACAACAGTGAACATTTTCAAAACACAACACTCAAGCTGTTATATTTTGCAGATTTTGTTCGTTAAAAGTTAGTATACGTTACATTGGAATGGAGTCATATCTACTATAATGGTTATAAAATACAGCTTGAGACAGTTCATTGTCCTGTCGTGTACACAGATATATCTGAGTCGCAATAGTAACAATTCCTATTTAATGAGAAGATAAAAAATCTTCAAATTCTCATGATTTTGGCATTTTTAGATTAATCCTCTTTCTTAACTAGATCACCTTTTGATATTTCTTGATTTTTATGTTTTCATACACCTTGAACCTAGAACTTTAGCGAGTTGCACACCAAATATTAATTTATTAGATGTGTCTACTGCGTTTATTATCGTAGTGCTATCTTCTTAAGACTGTACATACCTTTTATTATAATAATACCACCCACATATATTTTTATTACAGACTCTTCCTATTTTTAATTTTTCTTTTAATTTTCATCCCCTCCAATATTTTGTTGTCTATTATCATCTTTCTTCTTTTCTTTCTTCCTACTCTTCTTAGTTTATTTTGCCATCTCATAGCATATTTCTCTCTTCCATCAATATTATTATAATTCTCTTTATAAATTCTTTGTTGGTAAATATTTCCCATCTTATTTTTAATATCTACATTTCTTATTGATAACATGTTGATTATTTCTTCTTGTATTGCACCTGTTATGCTTTTAACAATCTTATCCTTTTTATACTCATATTCTTCAAATTTTCTTTGAACTTCTTCAAATCTTTTCTCTTCTTCTTGGAATCTTTTTTTTATTATTATTGAATTCTTCAATTTTTTTATTAATAATCGGTACTGCTTCTTGCACAAATGTATACTTGTTCATTATAAATTTTTATAAACTTTTCATTTAGTTCATTTAACATTTCTTTATTTTCTCTTTTCGTTTCTTCTACTGGCTTTGATTGTTTTGTTACAGCTCCATCAACATTTGATCATTATTTTGATAGATTTTTTCTCTTAATTTATTTACTCCATCATCGAACTTCTTTATATTTTCTTCTTGGCATCCATCCATTTTTATATTTAGAACTTTATTTGTTTCATTTATGTTTTTATTTATATGTACATTCCTTTCTACTAAAATCTGTAGTATATCATGATATTTCTTTCTTCTTGATTTTCTTCTTTTTTCTTTAGATGTATCATTTTTGATTTCAATTTCACTTTCAACTTCTAGCATATCACTTTCCTCCTTTGCATTTCCGGGACATTCCATCTCTATCATCCCCTCTCTCACTTATTCTTGTTCTTCTTTCTCTCCTTCTTCTCTTCTTATTATTTTTCCAAACCTAGTAGTTGACATTTTTCTATTGAATTTTATTTTACTGAATATTTTATTTTTAATTATATATTATATATTAGTTTATCATATGCATGAATTCGAATTTAAAATCGTGCCCCACTGGTTGTGCGCCATTTAATATGTAATGAATATACAGTCGGTCCGGTGGATCTTTTCGTTTACATCATGAGTAAAGTATTTTCTGTCCTTATTCTACAATATAAATGAATAGCCACAAATACGTTACGTATGTATTGTTTTATACCAACTTTATGTTTTAAGACTGTACACAAATTTTCTCAGGGATATTTCAATTATAAAAATAATTTGCATTAAAAATCTTTTTCTTTGAAAATTCAAAAAAATGTTGTTTGGAGCAATAATGGAATCTTTTTGTGAGTTTACCGGACATTTTTGTGTGGGGATCATCTACCGTGTAAAGAAGATTTAGTTATTTAGGGGAAATAATACTAATAACGATTGTAAGACCTTAATTCGGGTTTTTAAAACTGGTGCCAAGTGACTTTGTAGGAACAACATTTGAGAATATCACAAAAACCTTTCTTAACTTAAAAATAACAAATAGAATTCTGTTAGAATTAGAAAATATTACCAAAATTCTTCACTTTCATGATATCTTATTTCAAGTGAAACTAAAGACTTACCTTACCGTAATGCTGTCTACGCTAATATTTTGTGTTTCGATTTTCTGTAACGTTTCCAGTTTTGTTACACTCGTCAAGGTATTGATAGAAAGCAGCTTGTTATTTTAGCTCTTGGAGAAATTTGTATTGATGATTTGCTTTAAGCATCATATACTTGGTAGAGACAATATTGGTAGGTTTCAAATTGAAGTTGTTTCTTTAAACGAAAACGACTACAGCACACATGCGCTAAATAAGTCTAAACTGAGTTTGAAAGTATTACTAATATTTTAGATGAAAATCCTGATCTGTTTTCAGCTGCTTTGTTTCAGTGTTTCAAAGTATCTAAACTAGTGTGGAAAATTAAATTGTAGCCTATTTCAGTTCTCAGGAGAAAGGGTAGAAGAATTGTGAGAGGTATAAAAAGAACACTGATTGGTATTGTAAAGTAACCCTTTAAGGAGCAAAACTATTTTCTTTCGCAGAAATACGTTTCGTCTTATCAATTGGTTGTTTATTGATCAAAGTAAGGTGCTGAAACCTTGTTTTTACAAATTTCTTTTTCTTAGCCCCTATGGGGCCTGGTTGATTTTTCAACCAAAGAATCTAGTACATGAGAAATCCCTAAATATTCATTGGTTGTAAATTCGACTAGCTGACAATTATTGTTCATTAATGTATCGTTTCTACATATAAAAACTATAATTCAAAATTAATCCTTTATTAAAAACATTTAAAAAGTGATTACATGTGAAAAGGTGCAAAACAATCCAAACACAGAGCTACATCACATTTTTTACAAATCATATGCGACCTCTTTGGTTTTTTTTCGATGCTACAATATGCATACCGTCGAGATGTACCTTTTATGGGTAAATGCTCCCCGACCATGGAAACTCCAGTGACAAGATCGGTGGACACCTTTCGTTCTTCAACTTTGTTAATTTTAGTAAAAGTTGTGGCCGAAAGACCTGTAGGTTTTCTACTTGAAAAGTCGTTTATTAGCTCATTACCAAGGAGACTTCGAAAAGCTAAATATGAAGCAGGTTTTGCTGAACTGCTTTTCATTGCAAGACTGTATAAAATGTAACTATTTACGATTGCAGCATTTTCACCGTAATATAATAGTTTTATTCACCACTTTCGTGACTTCCATGAAATATCATAACATGAAAGTAGTTGGTCAAATTTATCTACTGATTATAATTATAAATAGCTTTTGGATATTCTAACTCTTCTCGTGCTCCAGTTTTGTTAGTGCGCTTCACCACGTTTTTTCTAAAGGATTATGCATGTTACTGACCACTACCACAGATTTTTTTCCTCTATCCTTCCATTTTACTACAGATATGTCCCCAGTCTGAGCAAAATCCGACTTTCCAAATTTCAAGCCTTTGTCTGAATTTAGAAGATCTCTTGGGTAGTTAATTCTAAATGTTCCACATTCAAATGAGGACTTTTTTGATAACGCCTGCAACAGTGGGATACTGCTAAAGAAATTATCGAAATAAAAACAGCAACCTTTATTCCATAAATCTTTTAAAAGTGATAGAACTACACCCTCCCCCAACGATAAATTTACATTTTCTGTAGATCTTCCTTGATAAATTGCAAAAGAATACACATATCTTGTTTCCGCACAAGCTGCAACCCAGATTTCGAGTCCTCGTTTAGTTGGCTTTAAAGGCATGTGTTGTTTCAAACTTGAGCGGCCCTTGAAACCAACCATACTCTTATCTATTGATATGTTCCTTATAGATACATAATTCTGTTTAAAATTTTTATTTAGATTATCAGTTAATGGACGAATTTTATAGAGTTTATCATATGTTGGTTCACCTTTCTTTGGCATTTTATAATTATCGTTGAGGTGAATAAACCGTAAGACCTGAAGAAAGCGTTTCTGAGACATTACGTCGCTTATTCTAAGTTTTTGTCTGATGATCAATACAACTTGAAGCTTGGTAGCTTGTGGAAGCCTATGATGAAAAATATTCCAAAAAAGCATTTAACTCTGCCAAGTTCAAATTTAGAGCTACTTCTTGTTGTTGGGCATATCAATTAGATTGTTCTACTACTAACTGTAACTATCTTGCCCAAAAAGTCTATGGAGAATTGACATCGGGAAGTTGACATTGACTGAAACTGTAACACTGGCTGATAATTCAACCAGTTGTAGTTGAATTGGGCGCGCAATTATACATATGGTTGATTTAGAGACCTGAGGTCATTTGTAAGCCCGAACGGTAAATTCTGGCTGATTTTAATAATAATAATAATAATAATAATTTATTAACGGATATCCTATTACAAACAAATCTTATTAAAACATTAACCAAAATAACTACATATAC
>VTPC01000920.1:0-21624 GCA_011009095.1 Ignelater luminosus
AAAAAAGATGGTAGTACACGATTTTGTGTCGACTATAGGCAATTAAATAGTGTCAGCAAGAAAGACTGTTATCCGTTACTTAAAATTGATGACACTTTGAACACTCTGTCTGGTTCCAAGTAGTTTTGCCACCGTGGATATGAAGAGTGGGTATTGGCAGGTTGGAATGGAATCACAACATCGAGAGAAGACTGCCTTTACTATTGATTCTGGTCTATGGCAGTTTACAGTTATGCCATTTGGTCTGTGTTATGCTCCAGCAACGTTTGAACGATTGATGGAGTTCATCTGGAGGGGCTTGTTTTGGAAGACCTGTTTAGTTTACCTCGACGATATTATTGTGATTGGTCGAACGATTGAGGAACACGTGAAGAACTTGGAAGATGTGTTTCTGAGATTACGTGGAGCAAACCTGCAGTTGAGTCCAAAGAAGTGCAATCTGTTCCAGAAAGAGGTCAGATATCTTGGTCACTTGGTACCTGAAAATGGAGCAGCGGCTGATTCTGATAAGATTTGTGCGGTCCAAGAATGGCCCCACACAAAAAATAAACACGAGCTTCGAAGTTTTCTGGGTTTGTGTACCTACTACCGGCGATTCGTCCATGGATTTGCAGATATTGCAAAACCTTTGATAAGATTGACAGAGGAAGACAGAGATTTTCAATGGCACGCCGATTGCGAACGAGCATTTAACGCTCTTAAACGAACTTTAGTGACAGCTCCAGTCTTAAGCTATCCCAGACCAAACGAACGATTTGTGGTGGACACAGATGCCAGCAATGTCGGAATAGGCGCCGTCCTGTCCCAAGTTAAAGATGGGCAAGAGAAGGTCATCGGCTATTTTTTTAAGGTTCTGTCCAAGCCAAAGCGTAACTACTGTGTAACCCGTTGCAGTCGTCAAGGCCATCGAGCATTTTCATAAGTACTTCTATGGGCGAAGCTTCCTATTGAGAACCGATCATTCTGCACTCCTATGGCTGCTGAAGTTTAAAAATCCTGAAGGTCAAGTAGCCAAATGGCTCGAAAGGCTCCAAGAATATGATGTCGAGACCGAACATCGAGCTGGGCGTAGCCATCGCAACGCTGACGCTTTATCTAGATTCACCAGCCCCGACTACTTGCTTCAGGCATTCTGCTCTCTTATACAGGTTAGAGCAGAATCCAATTCTTCAAGTAGCTCAGCTTCCCATAAAGCAAACCTCCACCTCCAGCCTTGACTCGTAGAATTATCACGAAATTTTATCCCTAGATGACCAATTGTCGTCCTTGTCTCGCACATTCGAAGGTCGGACTCTTCCAGACTTCGGTATATTCGACCAGCAACGCTGAGACTGTTCGACAGTTCTCTAGTATGTTCGAGGGATGACTCGTTAAGAAAATGCTTGATAAAAGGTTTGAAGAACTTTAGTTTAAAAGGGTAGTCTTGTTAACTGGTTCAAGACAAGGCTTATTAACTTCTGCAATAACTGTGTTATTGGCTTTATTTATATTCATCTGATATTACGAACTTTTGAACGGTTATTGGTTGGTGTTGTCATTTAAGTTTTGATTGCAGACTTTGATTATCCGGTTGCTTAAGATTGTTTGACAATGTACTGAACCATTCCTGAGAAAGGTGTTGATGTTAAGGTCGACTTTGGCTTCTTTTGAATTTTATCTTCTAATCTACATCATGGTTAGAATTTAAGACAGTTTTAATTCTTATTTGTTGTTAACTTTATGTCTTTAAGAACTCTTTTGTTACTATAATTTTAAAAAAATTAATTTCCATGAAATATAAAATTTCTTTTAACTCATCACAACAAAAAGATGTGTAGGAATTGCCTTTGTTTAGGAATCAGTTAGGGATGAACACAACTAACTCATTAATTAACTCTCAAATAGTCTTCTCTATTATCGGAACAAACTTAGGCGGATACGTGGGCTAAATTCTTAGTTACCGTAATTACTGTAAATTGCAAGATTTGGTGATGGGTCAAATCTATCTCCTACTAATCTAAGATCACTAGCAAAAGATTTTTCAACTTTGTTGTGGGCTTAATTTTTAGCAAGTTTGGAAATTCATATTTTAGTCATAAAAAGAGCTACACAGAAATGGCTATATCATTACAATAAAGGCCAGTCTTAACATGTTCTCATTGTATACACCACATTTAAATAGAGAGATGAATATTTATATAAAATTGAAACTACTAAAAACTCTTATTAAATCTTACTTAAAATGTACCGTACTACAATAGTATTAGACCAAGCAGCTTTGAGTGTTTACATTCTAAATATTTTATAGTTTTACAAACTAATTTTGTTGCGTGAGACTCGGTTTTATAATTCTCAGTATCAGTCAGATACGAGATTAGTTTGATGCAAAGACGCTTCCATCAGGTACAGATTGTATTGATTTACGCTCATTGCTGTTTCACTATAATAGTAACATCACAATACATAATAAACAATTGAGTTATTTACATAAAAGTCAATTTCACCAATAAATAATGCATTAAATGAGCCATCTAACCACGCAATCTCTGTTTTAGTACGAACACGATGTTTTGTTTAAAAATGTAACACGTCATTCAAACTTGGCGAGTTGAGTGGGATTTTGTTGTTGCTACTCTGATATATATATAGATATACAGTAGCAATTCGGAACAAGTTACTAACAATACCGCAGCAATTTAGCAACTTTGAATTATTCCCATGAAAGACTTTATTGTGTAAAATATCATTAGCAGTATAATTTAAAAGTTTTCAGCTTCCATTATATTTCTATGAATAAAAAATTAGTACTAAACGATCAAATCGAAACAAAATAAATAATGAATGTTAATGTCCCAGGTTTTAATTAAATATTTATCGTTCTCCCGGAATAATACATTAATTATCCTTAGCATCGTTTTTACAGGCGTCCCTATTATTACCTAGTATACACACGTGTAAAAATCGGAAACGTACAGTAATCACAATAAACCCCAAAACTACGATAGAGAAAAGCGAGAAAAACGCCAGAAGCATTTAAAGGAACTGTCCTTCAATCAATTACTTCCTTTCTTTTTCCTTTTGTTACCGTGCGCGTGGAAAAGTGTCCAATGTTTGCCTAAAAAATTGCCAGATGAGATTTGACAAAAAGAAACAAGTTCCTCGGTTCGCAACAAAGCGACCGTTCTTCGTTGTAGTGGAGGTAATAGAAAGAAAGAAAAATTGAATGTGTAAAATTTGAAATATACGTTCCAGGCTCCCTGGCCGTTTATTTTACTTTTTCAGAAAATTACTGCATTACTGGAACTGCTTGATTCCCTTTTCTACTTATTATAGAAGAAAAGAAACCAATTTTCGAAGTACCGCAGCCAGACTATTAGAGCATATATTTTATCCGAGCTTCCTGAAGAAAACGAGCGATTATTCCTGCGGTGGAACTCATGTATAATAAAATCCCACCCCAATATGCAGTTACAAGCTAGTAAAGAAAGGAGTTTTAATTTCATGATATTAAGTTAGTAACTAGATATGAAGTTTTCATTGCTTTTTTTATTACTTTTTCCATTTTTATTACTTTTGAAAACTTCAAGGTGCACGTTATAAACTTCAAACGAAACGCCTTTTATTTTCCCCTTTTTGTCACCTTTATGTCAAATATAAATTTTCAAATTATTTTATCGATCCCCCAGATCCGAGTTTATTTTTCATCTCACGCCTAAATTTGTCACTGCTTTTTTTTTCCAAAAATTTAATTACGCTAGAAGCGAGCGTTAATTTATTTAAATTAAACGAAGTATACAACGTATTGAATTTATTATTGCCCTTTTTTTCGTCAAAATGATTTTTTGCAATTAAGTGACTAATAAGCTACTGAAATTTGTTTTAAAAATTCAGTTCAACGGCAAAGGTGAATTTTCTTCAGACACTAAAAATGTTGCATTACTTTGTCATCAATTTGTTTTTTACAAATTTAAAATGTTTTTGGAAATGAAATTTGATTCTTCCAAAACAATTTGAAGTCTTAGATTTTTTCTTAGAAGAATTATTTTAATTGTTTCAGTTTTCGACCTTTGTATTGAAAATCTTTGAACATATTTCGTGTATACGTAATTAATTTTTAGCAGCTTGCGTATCATGTAAGTTAGAAAATGCAACGAGAAAACGATCTTGAAGAAAACAAAAAATTTACACTTGATTCTATTTTTTAAATTACGACAGATGTAGCCCCATTCTTCAACCAGTGAAAAACTCTACGTCGGCATCGATTGGAAACCTTTCATTACATTTTCTAACATAATGGTATTATTGTTAATTTTCTCAAATCTTTCTTCAAAGCGTTGCTACAGACTAGCCATGTCTAGCACTGACTGGTGTTTGTATAGTGCAACTTTTTAGATAAGGCAATATCGGACGGCCAAAGCATCACTATATTGCAATTGTTTATGTTGGAAATATTTTTTTTCAAATTTAATTGTAATGCAATTATTCAAGAAGCGACTGAAAAATTTCTAAGTCCTTAAATGGTTTCTTAATTTTCATATTTCCTTGAAAAAATATTGAATCAATTATTTGGCTCTGAGTAAGTTCTAGACAGCAATGTAAGGATCATTGAACAATACAGGAAAAAAAGGTTCTCGGTCAAATCCGAGTCTGAAGGAATAGAAAGAAACAGGATAGGTGGGTTTGTGTATGTGTCTTTAGCAAAATAACCGCCAAGTCAATCTTCTACCAACTTCACGTTCCAGAAATTAGTCACAATTGTGTCATTTGTTCCATTTTTTTGACCTCTAACTGACTACAGTCTTAAATTAAAGGCCCCTACAGACGATCTGCTTTGGTCGGCGGTCAGGCTAATTTGGTAAGATCGGGCGTAATATCAAGGTAGTGTGTATGTGCGTCCTCCAACCATTGGGTTGTCGGGCGATGTCAGGTTATTTTAAAATTCGCACTAAATCCGCCCCTGTCTTTTAATTTCGTTCAGATATTTGTTCCTCTGACGCGTAATATTTAAATTGTTCCGTCCTATAAACGAATGCTTGTTAAAATTTTATTTTAAAGAATTGATAACTTTGTGGTCTCGACTTCTGGGCTCCAGCGAACGTGCCTTTTGTTATTTTTCCAATATCACGATCCAGGCGTAAATAAAAGATTCCTGGAATCTTAGTCGCGAATGTTGGAGTCAGACGGTCTCTGTTAAGTCAGGTTCAAGCTGAAAATCTAAGGAGTGGAATCTTTATTGCCTCATAAGAATATTTGCATTTTGACCTGTTAGGTCGTGCATCTGGTTTCCCAACCCCACTCCGATAAGCGCAAGCTGCGTGACAGGAGAAGCAGAGAGAATATGGATTACGTTGGTAGCTGCGTACTCGAATCGACGTGCGGGCATATTTTTTTTCCTCGGCGTCACCCCTACAAACCCTTAAATGGTTACAAACCTAATTCAAGTTAAGCAATTCTCTTAGTAAGAGAAAGAGAGATCGGACTCGAGAAATCCGGGTTTCGTTGGGTCTTGGTCGTGTTATTCACGGAAGAAAATCGGTTTGTTTACCAAAAAGTGATACTTCAAACAGTTGTTATTGTGGGAAGCGGTTCAGCTTCATCTAAAGTTACGCTGGTATTTGCCAGGAAATAAAACTTGTAGAGGGTAGAAACGCAACAATTTTGGTCCCTTTGGTGCAAGGTTTAATGGTCTGTTGAGAACAGAAACTGCCCGCCCAGTGAAGAATCGAACTGTGTGTATTACACCTTGGAAGCTCCGTGAACCTAATAGATTAAATAAATCAAAGAGCATTTGAGACTCAAATTGGTTTCAGTTTTAAAGTTTGTGTATAAACACTTGGATTTTGTTTTTGTGTTTCTTGTTTAACGTTAATAAAAGTGATTGTTCCTTGGAACCTAAGTTTTCATGAACGTTGGTGAGACCCGGCGATGGGCTGGATTGGCTGCTGCCGTTGGAATTCAGAGACCTGCACATACTATCTGGAAGAAAGATTTCATTTATACGTAAGAAAGACCTATCTTGTGTTGTTATTTGAGTTTTTAATGGTTGTTTCACTTGGTGAAAGACTAGGAGAACTTTGAATTTGTGAAACATTTCGTACAAAAACCTTGCTTAGACAAGATTAACTTCGTATTTTCTCATAGAATTATAATATTTATGATCAATATTTTTAACTAATTTGTAACAGGAACGTTCCCAGGTAATTTTAGCTGGTGTTTGTTGAATTGTTGCAACATAATTAATAACTTTTGGTTACCGTTGTTTTGTTATTAGATATAAAGTTCATTTGTTGCTTCTTAAAAATTTATTGTCAAGATTATCTTGGTTAAATTAATTTAATATTTGAATTTTGATCTGTTGTTTCATATTTTGAAATTCTAATTTGTATTTCTCTTTTTGATTATTTTAAAAGAAGGAAGTCTTCAGAGGACTTCCTCGGCAAAATTATTTAAGACAAATCACGTGTTTATATAGTTTTTATTTTGTGTTGAGTCTCGATTGTGAAACGTTAGAGCGAATTTTAATAAAGCTTGCACGAGGTAAGTTACATACAGGGTGTCGGATTCACGAGCAGTCGCGTGACCGACCATCAGAACCCTTCAATCTACGACTGCTGGCGCCCTCTTTTGTGAACATCTACCAGTCTAGTAAGAGTTTTGGAAATCGGTGAGCTTTTCTTTGTGTGCGATTAGGTAAGTTCATTTGAGAATCCACCCCATCTGCGGCATGAGCTACGGGATTTAACATCAGCCATTGGTCTTGACGGGACTCGTGCATACTTTTGGGCATTTTCCCGTTACAAGGTCGCCGTGCCATCTGACCCCCTGACTGCCTGACTAAATCAGATGGTCTGTAGTGTTGTCGACCAAATCGGTTAGTCAGTCGAGTTTGAAACGTCGGTAAGAATAGCGGCACGTGTAGCTACGGAGCGCGAAGTTATTGCTGAGTTTTTAGAACTTTATAAAGATTTCAGTTTTTGCTAAATATCTTAAAGTAGCAACCAGTCGCTCTTAAGCAGTAATTGCTTCTCTCATCTTGTTTTGTTATCAGTGGACTTACTAGGTCCATTCTTAAATAATTGCAGAAGTCATCACTATTCAATTCTTTTAGTAACATCATATGGCTGAATTTTAGTCTCTCCATTAACCATCTTTTTGCCCACATTTTTCTTTTTTTTTTCTTATATAAATAGTTAACGAAGCTGCCAGTGCTAAACCAACTCTTTGGTATTTCGATAAAATAGATGGCATGATGCTTGTGTTCTATTCAAGAAAAACAATTCCACTGTCAAAATCAGGTACTACGTCAGGTCGTCTATAAGCAATGCCCTGATTTGATCGGGCTGACAGTCAGCCAACGAAATTGGATCATCTGTAAGGGGTTTAAAGTCCTCCGTGACCACTCTTTTTTTCTATATTGCACAAACTTGCGGCACATGGCAAACAGTGTCAGTTTCTCTACCGCACGTGCACTCTAGTTGTAGTTGTCGTTTGGCTCAGCCTCTGGCTTAATGACACATTTTAATTTCTTAGTTTTCGTGATTTCTACTTTTATTACATTTTTGACTATTTCATTCATTATTTCATTTCCTAAATGTCCACATGAGTTTTTATCTGCAAAACTCTTAACTTAATTTCAACATTTTTTTCGATCAATTGAATGTGTTTTGTTGTTTGTTTGTTTTGTAGTTCTTTAGTGCCAATATATTTTTATTTCTTTACCGCTAAAATGGCTTGCAATGCCAATCTCGAATCTGAGAAAATATGCAACTCCTTATCGTATTACAAATGTTACAATGCCTAAACAAGGGTCATACCAGTAGTCCGCAACTTCGTCTGAAAAGCTGTGCCGACTCTATCTAATCTTTAGTTCATGGCTGCGATTTGTGCTTGCTCGTATAATATAACTGCCACTGTTCAAACCCTGTTTTGCCATTTGTTCTCGGATGCACTAAGCTTTTGCCATCACTAATCGTTCAAGTTTTTGTTATTCGTTTTGGAAGATGCCTGATAAATCTGTCTGAACATGACTATCTTATAGAACTAGATTATCTCTCGCAAACCTTGGTTTGCAAAGTCCGCAACTTCCAACAAGTTTTCATCACTTCACGAGCTACTTTTAACGTCTTTTGTCTAAAGAACTAGCTGTGTCCAATCATAATAGCCTTTTACCAACGATTATACTCAATTATTTATTTGTTTCCCAATTTTGTAACTGTTGCTCTTCCCTTATCAACATTGGTTTGACAATTTTACCCATCACAAGAATCCATCCAATCCTACTATTAAATCATCGGTGTCTTCTATCTCTGTGAACGATTTACTTCCAACTGAGACTATTTGGTCATAAGCAAAAACCTGGAATCATTACCTGGTCTTGCCTGCCTTCCTCAAGAATCTTGTTAGTATTTACTTTTTGAAACCAATCTTCCATTACGAACAGCAATAAAATAGGCTTAAGTGAGAAACCCTGAGCGTATCAACTCTATCACTACCACTTTTGACTGTCTTTACTAAAACTCGGACGGAATTCGGCTTTCTGCGTGTTTGCTATAATACTGGAATGTCACGTTGAATTGAAGGTGGCTTAATATCAATATTTTATGCTTTTTCTTTTCTTTCCATCATTTGAAGCGCTCATTTGGATTTTTTAAAAGCAGTTTGCGTCTTTGAAAGCTTATATCTGCGCTTAAAGTCATAGGCTGACTAATTTTCTAGCGATGAGTTTGTCAAAAGTTTTGTCTAGGATTGGTAAAAGTGAGATGCACCTTAAGTTATTGGAATTAATACTGATTTCGAGGTTTTGCAACATTATTTTGCAAACTAATCATTCGTTTGTCATCTTCTTTACGCACATGTTTAGAAACAGGAGTCATAAAGTTGTCCTCTTTTTCATTAGTTGAGCCACGCACTATATTCTCCACTTTTTCATTTTTCAACCCTTTCTCTGATTTTTTACAAAGGCACATTATGAGTTCCCTTTTCGTCATCCGACCAAATAACCTTCATTCGTTACATAATGTAACGGTTCGTTACTTCTCGTAATATAATTATTTAAATTTCTTAAAATCCCGCCACAATTTTATTATTGTAGGTTGGTATGAGAACTATGCAGTGTGTCCCAATTTCGATGCTCACTATTGGGATCTCGGAAATTGTAAGAGATACGAAGTCGGTTAAATTAGAAAAGTTTTGGTTATTTTAGAGAGCAGTTAACTTATGCTTTTGTTTTTTCAAAAAAGTTCACTCGCTCCCTTTTTCTGTTTCGTAACGTAATATAACAATGACCGTTCTCTACTCTCCAACGTCTTATGACTTAATCTCCTGTCATTGGAAAGCCTCTAGTTAAAATTTAGAGTTCTTCTTAATTCTTGCTTATTTCTTCACTCTATATCTCATTCTTCCGTACAGTCCTGAACTAAATAAACTCATTCTTCATTCCCTTGGTTCCGTCACGAAAGAAGCTTTAAAATTAAAATCATTTTGTGAAACGAAAACAGTTTATATGTAAAAATGTTTTTGAAATGATAAAGTAACAAATTAAAGAAAAAACTCGAAACGCCACGGAAAAATCTGAAACAACTTTATTTGTTGTTTGCTAACTGTCGCTAGATACTCTGTTTATGTTGTGACACTTTAATCACATTTCTTTTTTGTCGTACTCCCTTTCAATAAAAAATCAAAGGCAACTTTATGACTTTTTTATTTGAACATTTGTGATATTCAATCATTACGTGCAAACTAATGCAATAAACTGTAAAGCCTTAAGAATCTGAATTTCTAGACGTAGGACTAGCACTTTTATTACTGAGTCAGAATAATTGTAAAGAACACAAACCATCCTACAGCGGTTTAAGGTAATCGATTACCCTTGAATAGTCGCCACTACTTGTTTGCTTGCTATAAGACATGAGAGCGAGTTACATAAATGTAATCGTCTACAGCCACAAAAATTAAGATTTAAATCAATAAAATCATTTTGCAGATTTTTAATTCTAATACTGTATTCTTTTAATTGATTCTGCAAGCTTTTAAAGCAGATGGCAACGTTACGCGGCATGCAAACAGTAGGCGAACGATAGTTAACGGAAGACAATTGTCTCCTTCCTGCCTGATGTGTCAGTTCTTCCAAATCTTGCCATCGGTAATCAAGATGTTATCACTAACTTCTCTCCTAACAATAGACATTATTATTTATGCAAATCTTTTTTAATGGATGTCGTAAGTTGAATCAAGAAGTACGCATTGGAAAAATCGTTTTTCTGCACTTATTAGTGTATAGAGATGGCGTTATATGCAACTTGTGCATTTTTACATCAGGATCAACTAAACGTACAATAGAATAAAGAAGGGTGTTCCATCTTTATGTTTGAATCATGAAAACACTAACAGTCAAAATTAAAAGTTAAGACAGACCAAGCTTCGGTGTTAAAATGTTACTTTGACTAAAATACACTTTTTAAAATTATCCAGCTTTTCAGAGCACCTGGTTTGCCGAATTGTTGTTACAGTGAAGATTTTCAGGGCGATTATTATCTTTGTTATATCGGCCGGCCTTGGTTTTTGTAGGTATAATCAAAGTATCAATGTATTATTGAGAAACCTTTAGTGCTCCATACACAATGGACAGTTTGAGATATAACTTAAATTTTAACTTCTGTTTTTGATTTGTGCTGTGAAATATGAATAATATCGTTACCATAGTTTAACTTGAATCTAGACCAGAGCCGAGACAACTAAATCTATTATTGTCTAATAGACCAAAAGCTAGCGTGAATTATACCACGCGACATTATTCCAAAAAATCGCTATTTTTATTCAAAAATAGTTTACACGGTTAGCACAAACGGTAACATGACAACAGACCAACAGACAGACTATGTCGAAAAATTGCCATCTTCGATCTCGATTATCTCGAAAACTATTCGAGATATCGAAATACCGATTATGTATCTGTAACTAGAAGAAAATTCTAAGTTGATTTCATATATAACATGTCCTGTGAAGTTACGGCAACATGACAACAGACCAACAGACAGACGGAATGTACGAATTCAGATACAAATTTTTTTAAATTTCGTCCATAAAACAAATAAATAAATAAAATAATTTTTATCTTAAACATTACTCTGGATAGCAGAGACGCCAATAACACCTTACATACAAAACATTTAAGCAATTCTCAGAGTTATTTAGTTTTGACCGGTTTTTCGTCATTTCTGACCACTGTACGTCTGCTCTGGAAACGCTGGCTGCTAGATCAGCGTATAGTAGCTAGATCGTCTGCCGTTGCGTATTAATATTTAACTAATATTCCTACACACAACAGAACAGGTCTGATTTTGGAATAAATCGTTTGGTATTTGCATCTTTTTTCTAAATTGAAACGCCGCCCCCGCAATAACGCTGCCAGTCTGGACCGGCAGACGAGCGATTTTATGCTAACCGTGTAGACTATTTTCGCAAGAAAATAGCGGATTTTTGGAATAATGTCGCGTGGTATAATTCACGCTAGCTCTTGGTCTATAACCTGACTATCTTATTCATATTCAAGTAAGCCAACTAAAATGCGGGATCCCAAAAACAGCAAAAATGGAAAAATCGCGTTTTAGGAAATGAGACTTTTGATTTTTTCCATCTTTTTGATCTCGACAATTTGGTAAGAAAACAAAGTTGTATTAACAAAGCTTGAACTGACAATTCTAAACTACTTGTGGTATAACTTATATGGCAATGACAGAACAAATAAGGCAAGAGTTAACAGTAAATAGTTATTGATTGAATCTTCTTCGGTCGATCCTTCCTGATTATTAAAAGGTTGGTTGTTTTGATTTAGTTGAGGTTTTCTGATTTAACAGTTTTTTTCGAGTCGGTTACTAAAGATGCGAATGATCATCTTTGGGTAGCATCAAATTGATTTCAGTTAAACTGGGCTTTTCTAAAGCGAGAAATGCTCAAAGTGGTTGCTAAGAATTAATAAACGCTAGTTTATTTTGATTTATTTTGATTCTGCCAAAAATTTAACGTAGTACTTCAAACACTGAGCCAAAAAATCTACAATCATTGACACCGTCCATATTCGTATGAGAACAACCAAGATTTGACCATTTATGACAGCTTTACCATAACCGCCCTCAATTTTTGTGGCTTTACTTTTGCCATTACTATCATTGATTGAAAAGGCATTCCAGCAACATATATTTCAATCAAATTAAGAGATTTGCAAATATAGAGAAAGGATATCCACGGGAAGATGTTTTTTTATTATCCGGCTGTTGTGTTTGACGATCTTTTTCAAAAATAGAACAAGGTATGTACAAATCTCAAAAATGAGTTTAAAAACCGTTAAAGGATCTAAAGAAAACAACAAAAGAGGTTATGGTAGTGAGAAGGCTGAGTAACATTTTCATCATTATCCAAGAAAAGGAAGAGGATGATATTTACGAAGAACTAGCAGACGAACAGGTAACAAAAACAGTCAAAATATCAAATGAACTCATCGAGTACAGAGGAGAATTTGTGATGCAAGAGGTAGCCAAACTCTTTAATAAAGTAATAAACCATAGTGAGGTACAGAGAAAATGGAACAAAAAGGAACCTTAAAACTGCAGATGAATGACATTATTGAGTTCATGATCAAACCAAAAACTAAATTAACGACCATATTTGAATCCTCAAGATGTACACTGGCAGTGAAACACAATATTCTAATTGAGCAAGTTATGCGTTTCGATTACCTGAGTGTAAAGATATCTAACTGTGAAACTCTCAATCATCAAGTTGAGCAACAGGCCAACAAAACAGCCACCATTTTGGAACATTTAAAAGAACTAATATGGAAAGACAAACATTAGACCATCGAATGGAAATCTAGAATATGTAAAACCTAGAGGCGGAACCAAGACTGACAATGCTGCTACAAAAACAATTGAGAACAACAGTAAATGAAAACCCTCGGAACACAATTTCAGGATATACATTTTGGGGCAGACGAATAAAGGCGAATATAAGAAAAAAAATTTCAAGTCGGAGATATGGTATTATAAGATAAGATGATAGAAACGCGAATTGAATTGTTGAAGATATTGCAAAATGGGAAACCACATGGAACCAGACTAACGATCAATATCATAGGAATGGAGATAACAACAAAACAATCCAGATTTGACAGACGTTTCTCATTCTTAACCCTTTACTTGATATTGTATCTATCGAGATACATTAAATTTATAATTTTGTCAAGAATACCTAGCTCCATCTATGTATCTGTAACGTAACTATAATTCAGAGTTGATGTATTGGAAGTTTGTTTTTGTCGCGCAGTTGTTGATAAATTATGCGACATGGTAGTTCTGTGTAAAATGGCCGAACGAGTCACCAGATGTTTTGACATGTAGGTAAGTTTTTGATATATTTAGATAGATTTTTGTATAATAATGATTTGCTATTGATCTAACCGTTGAGTAAACACATCAAATAAAAGTAATTATGACTTGTGTAACTTTCTAGTCATTTTTGTTCATAAAACAAACAAAGAAATACCGATGTATCTCTCAGGATACACCGCCAGGCTTAGTGCTAAGTGCGATTTCTGTGTTGTGTATCTCGCTGGATACATTGCCATATTCATATAGAAGTATTTCTTTTTGTTTAGTGTATCCTAAGAGATACATTGCCGTGTTAGTAATAGTAATTAGTAGGTATGTAATTATGTTTTTTCGGAGTTTATCTCTTACGAGAGGAAAAAAGATATTGTCGGACAATGAAAGTAGTTCATTAACAGAAGATGTAAATAAATCGACAACACCAATTTTGCGTTTTTTGAATGCGGTACTTGTCACATGCATCAAGACAAGGACTATAAATAAAGTTACAGTAATTGAAATGTGATAAGACCAATGATTCAGAGAGCATTTTCTTTTGAGCAAAATTCAAAATTTCTCGATTGGCATATAACTGTTTTAAGGAAGAGTAAATTTTCTGAAGTAATTTACAGACATGTTGTTTAAATTGTAAGTTAACGTCTAAGATAAGTCCTAAGTTCCTAGCTGAATCTACAACTGGAATTTGCTGATTATTGGGGCGTAGATTATGATCGTTTTTAACCGTTAGGGTGTGGTTTCGATTTTCAAAAAATAGTAAACAAGATTTATTGCTATTTACTGTAAGATTATGTTCGAAAGAAAGCTGAATGATCTTATGCAGGTTACGATTGATGTCTTCATAGGCCTGGGCTCTTTCGGAAAAAGCAAAAGATTTGTACATTTGCGTATCGTCGGCATACGCTTGAATTTTACAGTTATTAACAGACTTTAGAATATCTGCCATATAGGTAATGTACAACAAAGGTCCCAAAACTGAACCTTGAGGTACACCAGACGTAATAGAGTAAGAAACAGAATATCTATTGTTATGCTGTATCATTAAGGTTCTATCAGACAGATAAGATTTAATCAGATTGACAGCAGGTTCAACGAAACCATAATATTGTAATTTTGCGCATATGAGATCGTGACTGATGGTATCAAAGGCTTTTGAAAAATCTAGCAAAATCAAGGCAGTGATTAATTTTTCATCAGAACAGTTCATAATATTATTCGTAACAGAAGCCAGAGAGTCTGCCGTACTAAATCCCTCCCTAAAGCCGAATTGATGAGTATTGTGGATATGCAGATTATTGGTCGCAAGCATTTCGATACGACCGAGTATCAAGTATTATGCATCTGAAAAAATTTCAACAGATTGGAAGGTATATTAATTTTAATAACAATTTGTTAGTTGACGGACATGTATATTACAAAGTTCGAACATTAGTACAGAAGGTAAGGGAAAATTGCTTAAAAATAGAACACGAAACAAGATTCAGAATCGACAAAATGGTGGTACCTTACAAGGGAAAAAAGCAGGTAAACGAAAACAATACATAAAAAATAAGCCGCGAAAATTGAATTTAAAAATCTTTGTCAGGGCCGGGGTATCTGGACTTATTTACAATTTTTTATTATATGGAAGGGAAGACACTTTTCGCTATCATACTTTTCCAGAAAATGAAGAGGATTTAGGGTTAGGGGCTAAAGTTCTTGCGCTGTGTAAAAGTATTCCAAATCCAGCCTGTAGCGTGGTATACTTTGATAATTTTTTTACTAGCCTTGAATTATTTAAGGTTCTCGGAGAAGATTATGGAATTTCTGCGCTTGTTACGATTACTTTTTCACAAGTAGTGTGTAACAAAAATAGTTTGTGTTGTAAAATGGTCCGATAATAAATGAGTGACGGTGGCAAGTAGCTATGTAGATGCTTATCCTTTGGGACATAGAAATCGATATAATAAAGATTCGAAAGAAAGGGTGTCGGTCCCTTGTCCAGAAATCATCAAACACTATAACGCTCATATGGGTGGTGTCGATGTGGCAGATATGCTGGTTGCTCTATATCGAACAGAATTGAAAGGTCATCGATGGTATTTGCCGTTAGTTTCTCAGATAATTGATATATGTATTAATAATGCATGGGTACTTTATAAGCGAGATTTGCTAGATAAGACACCCAGACGGCTTATAATTTGTTTGAAACAATTTCGTTTTTCAATTCATCAGTCTCTCACAAAGTTTGGACCTGATAAGAAGAAAGGGGATTCAGAAAATAGAGCCCCATTAAATGTTATTCGAAATCCGACAGAACTGCGGCTAAATGCTGATGTAAGATATAATAAATCATTTTCCTACTTTTACTTCTAAGGGTAGATGCAAACTTTGTACTAAAGGTCAAACATTTGTATTTTGCTACAGTAGGCAGATTCAAAATTTTTATGTGTATTACATTATAATTACGAGTCAGGTGTATAAACGCCAAGTTTAGATAGTAAGTTAGGAACATCGACAAGAAAATCGAACAACTTATACAAAAAGATTTAAGCATGAAATTCAAAACATTTAGAATAACAGTATCTTGAGAATATTCTTTAAGCAGGTTCTATCTGCAGACTATTCATAGGTAGAAAGAGTTCCAAATAACGCAGCCGTATTCTAATTCTGATCCAGCTAATGAGTAATAAAGTAAAATAATTTTAGGCAAACATTAGTGGAAAGCTCGCAAGCAAAGCAGAAATTTATTTTCTGAACAATCTTTTAGTATTGACTTGATTTTAATTTTTAGAATAGTTCTTTACATCTTTGAATTTGCATTACAGATTCGCAGTAGATCCATAATTACACTTGTTGCAACAAGTGGTAAGTGCTTTGTTGGATTTAGGAATTACAGACAGCTCTTTTATGTTTTGCAAAATTTGCACAACAAAAAAAATGTTTAATAATCAAAAAAGTCATTAACGTTTATGCTTTTTTAGGGTGAAAAAATTGCACGCACTTGACGTGATAAAAACCGGTGGTTACAGTTATGATGAGAAATGAGTATACCTTACAATAAAAAGTGTGAAGTTTCTATTTCCTTTGCGTCTTTTATTTTAATTACAAGTGGAATATTGTACATGTAAGATAAACGGCCTAAAAGTTACATAAAATTCTACAATTATTATGGAAAGCAACTTACAAGCAACTTGGCATGTGGCATTTGAAATGTTGTATTTCAACTGACATTGTGTAGGTATACCATCAAAGAGGAAAGGTTATTACAATTGTCCAAAACACACCAAGTACATGTCAAAACTGTTTGTAACCTACCATCTTGTGACATTTTGTTGATGTTTGCTAAATTATATAAATAAAATATGTAAGCTTATATTAAATGTAATTACTATTATTATCATTTTTAATATTTCAATGAAAACGAAAAAGTTCAAAAGGGTAACCATAAAATTCTTTTCGGTAAGAGCCGATAAAGTAATACAAAACCCATTTATGGTCATTTTTCACCAAAATCTGAAGTTAATGATCACTAGAGTCAATGTTTTCTAAAAATAAATAAATGATAGTTACAGAAAAATGGAAAGGCAAAAAGGAATTTGTAAATAATTGAAAGACGAAATAGCATCCACGATAGAAGGGAAGAAACTGAAATGGTCAGCAATTAATATAAATCAATCAATGTTAGGAGAGGACACGATAAAAACAAATGAGTGAACTAAATTTAATCTAAAGTGTAACTAATTGTTACCAAACACGATTACTAAAATAATATAAAAACTAAAATTACAAATGATAATGATCAGTATCGATTTATTATCAAATATGAAATTTAAATATAGATGAAACGAATGGAATCCAAAATAACGAGCAATGAACGTTCTATTACCTTTCTCTCTTTTTCTGGCCAACTCATGTCGATATAATATTCAAAGAACGCAGCAAATCTTATATTTGGAATCTAATAGCACGCTGAAAAACTTTTGATGATTTCTTGAGATAGGGAATGAAATGAAGGAATCGACCGACACAGAGGAAAAGAACGTTAAAAACGATCAGACGTTTTTAAAAATTTTACATTTATAAAGAATTCTAAAGCTTGCAATTTTTTTTCTTATATTCATTTTTTAATTACGTTGTGAACTCGAGAAAATAGAATCTTTACAACTTCATTGTATTCAAATAACTTGTTTGACATGCATAACATTTTTCTGTTTTTTTATTAAACACGAACCCTTTTTCATTTATTCTGCTTATTTTCAAAGTGTTATTTTTAAAATTTCACGAAAAACACAAAAGACAAAAAATCTGGAATTAAAAACGATTTTAAAACCCACATTGTTCAGGGAAAGGACCAGCTGAAAACATTAAAAGTTTACAAAATTAAAAGACTAATCTTTGCGAAAAAAAAACTCTTTATACTTGTTTGTTTCCACACTAGAAACTTTTTTTGTTCGGTTTTCATAAATTGCGATTTATCAAGGTACAAAAACAACTTCTATATTTACAAAATATTAAGATGGATTTTCCGTCTTTTCTCATTTTCTCTTCACTAAAAGAAAAAGATTGTATAACCATATTTTTTATTGTTAGCCTAGTTAAGCATTCAGGAAGCAATGTTTGAGTTTAAAGAGTAAATAACACTCAAGGAAAACATCAGTAGGCCATTTAGCTTCTAACTAATTACACAGAAATGTAGATAAAAAGGTTATCTCTCCTCCATTAATTAACCTTATTCAAAACGAGTCCATTCTAGATGCTTCCAGTTAGTTAACATGCTGTAGTTCAAATAGATTTAATGAAAGTGTGTAAAATTTATAGTTGCTTCTAGCCAACTGGATACTAATATGAAATTGAAATATTTAGAATTCTACGTTGGAAAGTGCATTAAATATTATAGGAGAGATTGGGGTTGCTCGTAAAAACTTTAAAAATTTCTTGTTTCACTGAACCCAAATACAGGGTCGCAACGAACATCTGACCCACTTATCCCATCAATTTTCTTAAGCAATTTAACTTTTTTAAATTAAGAAAATGGCAAAAATTTCACGACTCGAGTTAACCTTTTCTTTCAAGAGATCATCAATATCCGTTATCAAGGCTTTTCTCTTTCTGAATTTTAATATAAGCAAAAAAAGGGAATAGGAAATTGTTTTATTTACCTATAAAAATGACGAACAAATAAAGAAAAACAGACCATTTCGTCCAATACACACTATTATTACTCGTCATCGTCTTGATATATTTCTTTACACTAGATTTATCACAACGAAGACCCACATTTTTAAAGGATATAAATTCGATAACCTCTAAATTGAACCATTTAGCGACAAATATATTTTACAGAATTTACATAAACTGATAAAGTGCGGGTGCAAATTCGGATTCAAAATTTATCTTTTCAGACATCGCGGAGCAATTTATTTCGCGCGGAGTAATAATTCAAGAACCACCATGGTACAACCCTGAAAGACAGAGCGTCGCGGCGCTACTGAAGTTTGAACGTGACGCGTCCGTCTGAATTAAAGCGATAAGGACGCGACTGCGCCTCGCGCAAATGAGCTTTGATGGAAAAGAATACGATTGCGAGAGAAAAACTGAGGGAGGAATTAGTATGGCTTAAAAGAATATAATTAATAACTTTCTCTCCGATCTTTTCGAAAGAGATAATGAATACCAAGCGGCGAAAATACACTCTGCGCTTAAATAAGATTAATGCTTCAAATTTATACTAATGTTTAATTAAATTCTTAAAGATGATGTCGTTCGTAGAATTGTCCTCCATCTACAAGCGATTCATTTATAATACGAAACAATAACCCAAAAACTTTGAAATCTTTGAACAAAAACTTAATTGCAACAGCTTAGTTCAAGATTGTTCCCTTAATTGTTTCAATTTTTTAGTTCCAGTTTAATTTTCAAATGAAAACTCGCATTTTAATTCTTAGAATAATTAATAACTATAATAGCGACCTAAATTATATAAAAATGACACTGATTAATCGATAAACATCTCATTAGGAAAGTTCAGTGTACTGCTTGAACTATCAGCAGCAAATCCTTTTAAGTAACCTTTGCATGCCTCTCAAGAAGCCCTTGTATAGAGTTTGCTTAACTTTGGTTTTACACCAGCTTAAGGTATTATACTTTAATGAACATGCTGCAAATTCTTATAATGTATTTTAATACTTCTTTGTTTAAAATATTTAAAAGTTGAACAACATCTACTGTACATCTCTAACTTTAGAATTTAGACGATTTTTGCAAAAAGAGTAGTATTTTGGAAAGATTTCCACGATTAACACATCATGTAACAAAGTGATATATTTCTTTTTCTTCTCTGTTAATTCTTCTGCTCCCTTTCTAAAATAAGATAAATATCCCAGCAAAACATTTTTTATATTTTATCTAGTCGTTTTAAAGACTATCCTCTATGTATTTTTCAAGACTTGGCAAAGTTTGATTCATTATTTTTTTGTGAATTGTAATGCATAGTGTTTTAATGTGCTATGCAACTTTGCGTCAGAACGAAGCTTCTTGCCCTATTTAACAAGGTGCTAATAGTGATAGCCGATAAGAGTGAATTTATTCTTTCCAAACGTTTTCAATTGTAAATACTACACAGATCTTTGTCACTTAAACATCATAATAGTTATATCGACCAAAAATTTACTTCTGACTTACATAATCTACTGCTAAAGTAAATATCTAATAGAAAATGCAAATGCAGATCATGAGAATTAAATACCTAAATTTTCCTATGTTGCCCCTTGTGTGGGAAAAAATGAAACTAAATATTTTGGGAACAAGATAAGATTATCAACGACAAAATGAATTTGTACTTATCATTATTAGGCCAGGGCAATTAGCCAAAAAAAAACGAACCTAAAGCGAAAAAATAGAGAAACGCTGGAAATCATTTTAATCACTTTTATTACATCAGAGAAAGATAAAATATGTTTTGCCCCTATTTTCTAACGCCGCTTGAGGTAGGATGTTGAAAAAAACGAAGAATTCTGAAACTTTCTTTAGCTTTTTTTGAAGTACAGCCAAGACTGCACTTGTAGTGACAAATTTCACTGTGACAATATTATAGAACATAAAATTCTGCGTCGATTGAATACTAGTTGTTAAATTTTGATCATCGGGTGTAGGAAAAGGACCGCCACAAAAATTGCCTATTTTTAACAAAAAAATTTCTTTTCTACTTGGAGTGACTTTAATCTTGTAACAACTCACTCAAAAATTAAAATACAAAAAAATTGGTCTAAATAAAAGTTGTAAATCATCTATTTAGCTTTCCAAAGAGTACCAACATTTTCAAAATTGGTTATGTACAGCTCTTTATCGGCGACTTCTTAGCCAACAAGGTTGACAGTTGCAAATACAAGTACACTACACATTAGGATGGGCAGAAAAATGAAGAGATTTGAGTTGCAAATTCTAATAGTGCGAAAAAGTTGTGTTTTTTCATGCCGATAACGGGAAAAATAGCAAAAGACTTCTCAACTTTAATCTTCCTTTCGCACAAGAGGCCTAAAGTTAGACAAAATTGCTACATAATTGAAGCATACTAAATATAGTGCGGTAAAACTGTAATAGCGTAGAAAAGGTACCTAACAGTGTCCTATATAAGAGGAAAAAATGATTTTCCCATTGAAATAAAGTCTTCAACTTGCGCATTGGGCAGAGGCCACTGTAGGCATTACGCCTTTTCGGCCTAATTGGAATTTTGTTGTTTGGGTGGTGAACTCTGCTACAGCACGCGGTCGGGATGGGTGATTAACAAGGAGCGGTATCAAATAGTTGATGGTTCAGTAAAGTTGTCCGTATACCTGACTGCGATGCATTTAAACATGTTGAGTTTATCGATATTATTTAGGCGAACGACTAAACATGTGCAATTCGCGTAAGATAGTGACGTACGAGGTATGTGAGAAAAGTAATGAGACTGATTTCATACTAACCAAAGTTTTTATTTTTTTCAAACAACAATGTTATCCCCTTCAAAGTAGTTCCCTTGAGCAGCTATACACCGGCGGAGTCGTTGTTCCCACTCTTGGTAGCAGCGCTGGAAGTCTTCAACTGGCATGGCTTTTAACTGGTCGGTCACAGTCTTTTGAATGTTCTCCAGAGTTCCAAAATGACGTCCTTTTAGGACATGTTTCAATCTCGGGAAAAGAAAAAAGTCACAAGGACTCAAATCAGGTGAATAGGGGGGATGAGGAACAACAGTAATGCGTTTTGAGGTCACAAATTCACTGATGGAAATTGCGGTGTGACACGG
>VTPC01000920.1:21634-57224 GCA_011009095.1 Ignelater luminosus
AGCCCTCACACGTTAAACGTTTTCGTCAGTTTTTGAAGTTGAAGGTCTCCCTGAGCGAGGTTCATCTTCAACGTGTTCTCGGCCGTCCAAAAATGATTTGTGCCAGCGGAAAACTTGTGCTCTTGCTAAGCACTGTTTCCCATAGACCTATTTCAACTTTTCAAAAGTCACACTCGCGGATTCATCAAGTTTAACACAAAACTTTATTGCACAACGTTGCTCTAAATTCCGATGCTCCATTTCTGTAACACACAACAAAAACACAACTTCACTGATGGCGCTGTCAAAAATAATGTGTTAAGCTGTACGGAGTTGTAACTCGGACTGAGGAAGTGGAAGCGATAAACAAACCGGTTTAGCACAGGCCGGTAGACACAACGTTGCCAGATCTACCGCAGTGTTACCAGTCTCATTACTTTTCTCACACACCTCGTATTTTGTGCAAGATAAGCGCACGCCAGTGGTGCAACACATTTTTGTTTTATAATATGCATGTGTACGTACAATGATATAATACTTGGTACACGCTCCACCACTGGCACGATCACGTCACCGATTCTTTTCATGACGCATCAACTAACTAATACCGTTCCTTGGTGATTAAGCATGCTTTCCATTCAAAGGTATGAAGATATGAGGCTTCAAAGCCGTAGGCGCCTTGGAGCTGCTGTGAATGGAACACGAAAACTAACTAGTAGCGTCGTGTTGTATTTTCGTTTTCTGTGAAACAACCAACATAACCTCAAGCGTGATTATTTTTGGCGTTTATACTTTGCTTTGTACGGTTTGTAATTATTGTATTTGACGTGCATTTTGAATTGATAAAGAAAAATGGAAGATTTTATTGAGAAAGAAGTGATTTTGAAGGTATGTGTAATTATTTAATGGCCAGTGTGAACATTCTTGTTAATGATTTTAACTTATAACTTGCAGGAATTATTAACGCCTCTCTATACTCAACTTTCTTCAGATTCAGATTGCTCATAAACAACCTATAAAATGAAAATAATAAAACAAGTTATTACTTCTTAGCATTTAGGTATTTCTCCAACAAGTCTAATTTTCTGTTTTTGAATGCAATTTTTTGTTGCTCTAAGGCTAGAAGATCCTGGTGACGTTTTTGACGTTTCCGGCCCTCTTCACGCTTCAGTTCAATATATTCACGTTTCAAGGTTTTCTCGGTTATTTTTTTGGTTTGTCTCGTGTCTTTATTTTCGTGTGCTTCAGAAGAAACAGACTGGTGGGAGGTACTGGTTGCCGAACATGGTGACTCTGGTATATCTTCCATCGTGTTATCAAACTGATTTGAATTAATGCCATGCAAACATGAATTAGTTGGATTGGCACCCAATATTTTATCCATTAATTCATAAAAATTAAATCTCGATGGTGAACGCCCTGTTCTGGTTTTATTATCTTTCGCTTTTCGATAGCTTTTTACTAAACTGTTCCACTTATTTTGAATCATTATTGCACTTACTTCATATTTTAAACTTATTAGGTCGTTGGCCACATTTTCTAAAACTTGCTTTCTTTTCTTTGGACGATTCAAATCATCAACATGAGTAGACATGGATTTAATGAGGTCCACTACTTGATTGTACTGCCATATATGCTGATTAATTTTAGTAGTGTGATCCTCAACTTTGTTTGTTTCACTGGATTCTGCAGCTGCTTCTAAAGGAGTACTCAGAGCAAGTCTCTGAGTATTCATAGCTTTTGCATGAAACAGCAGAGAACTTACAAACTGCTCATCTAAACAAAACGAAAACATGAGTTTGACTATACTTACTGAATAGTTATTTAATTACTTTTTTGTGCACGTACTAGTTCTTCATCATTTAAACATAAATTACAGGATATCCCACTTTCTGGGTCAAAAATTGTTAAGTTAGGCTTAGTTTCACAATTCATTCTTAAGTTATTCCGATTATTCCGTAATTAAATGCTTCAACAGCAACAAGTTTAACATGTAAACACGGTAAGCACACAAACGAAACTTAAACTTCACCTCAAACATGTATATCCAAGGCGCCAAGCCGAACAGAAAATGTTTCGGTTCGAGGGGGCAGGGGTAGGGTGCGTGCTGAAGGTTTAAGGCGTCACGCCTTAGCTGAATGGAACGCGAGGCTTGAAGCCTGCAGCTGCTCTGAGCTGCTATTTTGTACGAAAGGAACGCGCCTTAAAACTTTTCGCTTAAAACATGTCGGGCCCGGTCAGGAAGAAAGAAGTGGAGGTTCGGCGGGTCGACGTCGTCGCTGTAGATGTAAGGGCAATCACGTCGAGCGCGCCCACTCATACTACGAGCTCGCAGCCGCCACCCTTACAAATTAATACTCCATCACTTACCACTCACCACCAACTACCAGCACCAGTGTTCAGTGTCTGTTATAAATTCGGAAAGACAACTTGCTTTAAGTAATTACAGTTTTTAGTACGCCTATCTATAGTTCTTTTTCATTTATATGTTTAACTTTTCATATGTATGTATGTTTCAGTTTTTGTTTTGGTTTAGTTCTAAGTATGGTGTGTTTGTTTAAATTAAACAAAATGAACGAAAACAGGTCAAATAAACTTCGTATTACGAGACAACGTCATTGTTGTCCTTTCTTTGGGTTCTCTAAAAACTAAGTGAAACTCGTCTTTCAACATACTCCGAGGTTTTGCTATGCTGTTTGAAAGAAATGTATGAACAGTTAGATTCAAAACAAAAAATTAATTTTGCTCCAGTAGCAGATATTGTAGCTAACAAAGTCGTTCAAATATATCAGAAGGCATCAATCCCCACTGTATATCACACTAGAGTTGTGCAAATAATAAAAACGTATCATAAAGCTTACTGTAATCTAAAAAATCGTATAATAGGGATAAACAAACATTATCTGCAAAAAAAGCTTTAGTTTCCACGAGTACCTCTCAAATGAAAATAAAGTTGTCGGCTGCTGCTTTAACAAGTGATCGGTTTGGATTATCTGACAGAGCTACAGCGGCAGTAGCCTCAAGTGTGTTGGAAGATGTTGGTCTCATTTCCAATAAAGACTTCTTACTAGTAGTAGACAAAAATTAAGTGAGACGGGAAAAATATAAGGCCCAAAAAACGTTTCAATTTACCGAGAGATTATCTCCATTGCGGGACTTGTACTTCGATGGAAGAAAAGACAACACCATGGTCCTAGAACAAAATGGAGCTAAGTTTTATGGACGTGAGGTGGTTGAGAAGCATATTAGCTTAATTCAAGAGCCAGAAGATCAGTTTCTTGAACATGTCACACCAGCCAGTGGTACTGGACTTAACATCGCAAAAGCATTTTCCATCATATTTCTGAAAGCCATTTTCACCTAAATACACTTGTTGCTATTAGGTGGGAGGGAACAGTGACACATACTGGATGGATAAATGGAGTTATTCGCCATATTGAGCTTAAACTGAAGAGACCATTGCAGTGGTTTATTTGGAAGTTGCATGTTAATGAGCTGCCTTTTTTTATTTGCTCGGTTGGATGGAACCACATTAGGCTCAAAGTCTTTTAATGGGACAATAGGAAAACAGTTAACCGAATGCGAGAAACTAGTCGTAGTAAAATTTAAATCCATTCCATCTGAAAAAATTCTTGTGACTAAAACTGATCTAAGCAAAGACCAGTTACACCTCCTAGAAATTGTTCAAGCAGGGCAAACAGGTCCTCTTTGTCACTCCCGTTGGTTAACCTGCGCAAATCGTATTCTGAGATTATACGTTTCCTAAACTGGACCGAGTGAAAACCTAAAAGTGTATTTTAAAAAGCTATGCACCTGTCTAGTTCGACATATGTGAAGGATGGCCCAAAACATATATTAAAAACTATTCAAATATCACGATATTTATCAAAAGATTTATTAAAAATTATAGACCCTGTTATCCAGAGAAACGCTTTTTTTTGTGCACCCTGAAAATTTATCAATAGCTATGGCAATAGATGAAAGACAGAATATACGGGAGCTAGCCTTTAGAAGATTGAAGAAGCCAGAAGCCAACCTGTTCAAGGAAATTTAATAAGAACTTTCCTGGTGTCTACACTAAATTTTAATACAACGGACTGGTGGATTGGACTTCCTCCACCCTCTCCCCACCACCTGTGATGGCAAAGGTGACAAATGCAAATATTGACTCTCTTATGCTGTGTAAAATTATGCCTGAATTTTACTACATAAACTTACCCTGTCATACCCAGAAGATAGAAAGGTGTGTCAAACTTGTGACAGAATCTGCGATGAAAGTATGCGGCCCTGAAAAACGCAGTGGGTATATTAGCGCTACTTTATTTTCCAGATCTGTGATGCCACAATTTAAACACAAAGCTGACTATAAGACAATGCCTGTGGCACAAATAAATGAGAAATAAAAACATGCCCGAAAGGTTGGGTGGATGGGTTCTGGGTCGTTCCTCTACACAGGAACGGGCGAAGAGCTGCACAACTGATAGGTTAGGTACATATTATTAGTTACACCATAGTCTGCAAGGCCTAGTAATTTTATTTCTATACCTTTCTATCACTACAGGAATGCACGACAAATGTCAGAATATTAAATTTTTTGAGTATTTTATGCTAGTTTGACCCCAATGCATAAGTTAAAGGCTTTATTTTAATGGATAAATCTTTTTTTCCTTTTATATAAGATACTGTTAGGTACCTTTTCCACGATACTAAAATCTTATCACACTATATTTAGTATGCCTGATCATAAGTTAAAAAAATAAATTGTTTAGCAATTTTGTCTAACTTTAGGCTTCTTGCACGAACGAAAGATTAAAGTTAAGAAGTTTTTAGTTATTTTTCTCGTTATTAGCATGAAAAAACACAACTTTTTCGCACTATTAGAATTTGCAACTTGAAAATTTTCATTTTTCGACCCATCCTATTTTACATGTGGTGATTATTGATTATTCATATCCATTTATTTCAATCGCAGACCATGTCAACTGCTCAAAAACAACTATCTGCCAACCACATCAGTCAAATAATGACTTCTTACCATTTGAAAATTAATTAATTAATATTTGCTTATTTATGATTAATTAATTATCAATGATTTGAGGACACAAGAAAATATGTTTGCAGAAAAAATGATTCATTTAGAACATTAATTGGGAAAAAAGAGACAGCATGCTGGATAGGTGTAAAACTCAAGTAGACAATAGTTATGGTATAACAAATTATATTTTATGAAGATAATATTAAATTAAATGGAAAATGATCCTAACAAGAAGACACTTTTAGAGAATTCACTTAAAGAATGAAAATTGCATCATATGTTTTCTTAAATATGTTTGGTTTGGTTTGATCTTTTTCAGAGAAGGTTCACAAGATACTTCCTCCTCTGTTTCTTTCTCTTCAACAACTTCACCACGTTTTTGAATTGCCAATATGGCTTTTGCTTTATCATAGGCACAGTTCGTGACCAGTTCATCATCACTTGGAAAGTTTTTGCATGACTGGCCTTTACATCCTTTACAGACGTCTGTACATTTCATACCATTGTTCTTGCAGGTGCAACCCCCATGACATTCTTTTGAGAACTTGCAGAACATAGTATTAATAAGTTCTTCTGGTGCTGCTGCTTTATCAGTAGTCAATGGGAGCAGGCCGTGTTTTGTGGTCTTCCAACTCCCAAATTAGAAGATCCAGGATGTTACCTTTCGACATTTCAATATGCAGGTGGGTTTGAAGCGAATGCTGGGGTGCTGCTGCCTCAGGTCGAGGTAGGCTCGCAAGATTGAATTCTTTTTTTACAAGAGCAGTACTGAATATACCATATTGAATTTCATTCAGTGATTTTATTTGGAAGAACCACTGAACAAAGTAGCAATGGACTGCTGACTTGCTCTGTTGGCTTAATCTTGGATACCATCAGAATTGCTAAAAATAGCCACAGCTTCCTGCAAGTGGATATTCTTTTCTAGGATTTTAACGAATTTTAATTTTTCGAAAACGGGTGTTGTTTTTTAACTTATCCGAATATTTCAAACCCAACGGGCTATAAAACATGTCGGCTCGTTTGCCTTCTCCTGACTTCAGTAAATATATTTTAGAGAAAACTGGAGCTGCTGCTGTCAAAAGTATGAATAGATCCACATCTTCCGCAACAACGATCACAGCAGCTCCAGGTTGCTGTCCAAGTTGAAGAATATTACTGATGATTGTAGAAACAGCATTCTCAACAGCTAGCATTACTTAAAAGGTTTGCGCTAATAGTCTCCCAATCAGCATTGGGATGAGTCGTTACCTGTTGCGCTCATTTGAAAGACGTCACTCTTTAGCCACCGTAGCAGACATTGTTCCGTCAAAAACGACAAATAATGATGCACTTCTTCCTTCTACGTTTACGTTCAGCAGATTTAATACTCTTATCATTCTGGTCAGGATAGCCATTAAAATGCCCTATCTCAATGATGCTATTTTACATACTTGATGTATATATCAATTAATAAAGCAAGAGCCTACCAGCAATAACTGACACTGCACTGCAAGTCACTTAAATTTCCCCTTTATCGTTTTCCTATACCCGATGATCAAAATTTAACAACTTCAAGAACACTAAAAACAGTCCCAGAATTCTTCGGCTTTTTCAACACCATACCTCAAGCGGCGTTAGAACATAGGGATAAAACACATTTTCCCTTTTTCTGTGTAAATAAAAGTGATTAAAGCAATTTTCAGCTTTCCTCTAATTTTTCCGCTGTAGAATTTTAATTTCCCTGGCCTATACTGACATTTAACATGCAAAATTATTATCACTGTTAAAATCGTAGCAAGATTTGTATACCCAACGCCGACAAATGTGACAAACCAGCTAGTTTTCAATATACAATACAATAATATTACAAATATATTTGTATTCGTGACGGACGTAAGCGTTTGATTTCTCATCAACATTAAACTCGGATTCGGGCGGTGTTGTGACAAATTGAAGGCTGGGAGTGGTCGAGAAATAAACGGATACGAAGTTCCCGGAGTGAAATTAAAGATCGAAATGAAAAGTGCACGGAAAATAATAATAAAGACAAAAGTGGTCTAAGTCCAAATAATAAGGTTAGAAAATAAGAGTGTAAACAGTTACACGGTAGCGGAGAGCACAAAGAAAAGTAGGCAACCAAATTTGCACAAAGGTGTAGCAAGCAATAAGATCAAAGCGCGACAATAACCACAGCAGGGATGTCGGGCATAAAAAGAGTGGAAGAAATGTTCCAAGAAATCCGAAATAACCAGAAGTCGGTTAACGGCAAATTAAATAAAGTAATCGAAGAAATGCAGGCAATCAAAGCAGAAAAGACAGCACTTAAAATTTAACTGTCGGAGTAGGAAGAAAGAATAAACTTCCTGAAAAGAGAAGTAAAAAAAATGATAATAAGAGATGTTGCTGAGGAGAACAACAAAAGCAAGGAGCAAACAAAGAAGAAAGTAGCCAAAATATTAAAAGGGATTGGGGGTTGGAAGGTAGTACATTAAGGAACTGTAGGTGGCGAAAAGAATTGGAAGAAAGAGGGAGAACATGACGACACCCACTATTATTAAAGGAATAAAGGAAACGACTAGAAGCCTAATCTTCAAAAACACAAAGAACTTGAGAAATACGAACATTTGGATCGAGAAAAACCTGCCCAAAAAGATGCAGGAAGAGAGGAAGGCACTAATGGCAAAAATGACAGAGCCCAGGCAGAAAGGACTCAAAGCATTCATAAGGTACGATAAAATAATAGTAGAACCAATACTAACCAGAAACGCACAATACAAGAGAGATCCCTTGAGATTGCATAAATTCAAGATTACTAAAGCTAGAAGTATCGAAAAGCGAAAAAGAAAAGATGAACCTTGTTGTAGCAAATGGCCCAAATGAGAACGAATGCGCCGAAAGGAAAGATAAGTTTTGCCCTTAGTCTTTGAGGCTGTGGTGGTTTCTGTCTCGTCGCAATTAAAAATGCAATCAGGATAGCTGAACCCAAAAGCTTGAAGGTTGAGATTGCTTCAGGTCTTTGGATTGAACAATCTTTATTCAACTTCAGAAATCTACTAAACTAATCTCTTCCAGCCATACCAGAGTTCTTATTTAAGTTATTGTTTTTTGTTCCTAATAGCCAAATTGCCTTAGCCAAATTCTTCCTGTTTCTCTGAGATGAATACCGGGTGTATGCATCCAAAAGCTTAAACCAATTTAATTTATCTTTTTCTTTTTAGTTTCTTTGCTCGCTTTTGTAGAGTAGACTGTGGTACTACATGGGCCAATAAAGCCTTTCTATGTATCTGCTTTTCTAATATATCACGTGCCCCTTTTTTCATGCTCTTTTTATGTCAGTCCCGTCTTGTTCCACTTATTTGATCCTGTCTTACCCCAATAGGTAGATCATATTTTGAATGTTTTTTGTAAAATATCCCTAATACGTTTTAATGGAAACTATTAATTTAAGAGAATGTAAACAAGAAGGTTGATTAACCTACCCTTTTTGGTGAAAAACACAAATATATTAGGCTTGTTGGAAAAATTTCTGCAATCGGGCACTTCCGGTAGTGTCAGCGTTTAAAAATTTATCACTTCTAACCTATAATTCAGTTGATAGTTCGTAACTGAGCTAACTGGTTCTGTTTACTTTGATAAAAGTAATCTTCCAGTTCCAGCGTGGACGTTCTTTTCTCAGTGATGAATTTTGTGAAGGTCGTCCATCCACGTCTGTTGTTGCCACTAACGTTGGGAGTCACCTAGGGCATTGACATTAAAGCAATACACACGATTTTAAACGATCATCTAAACGTACGGAAGCTTTGCAGTTGCTGGATTCCAAATAATTTGAGTGAAGCTCAATAGAAAAATCGTATGAATTGGAACAATCCACTGTTGGGATGTTTCGAAGTGAGTCGAAACCCATAAAACTTGTTTGTTTACGCAGTATTGCAAAGCAAATGATCACTTGTTTCTTCCCTATTTCTGGACATGTAACAACCATAGCTTTAGAGGATTGAAGAACTGTGATCAATGATTGGTACACAACAATTTATTTACCGGAAGTCATCGGTGGAATCAGAAAAACCAATCCAAATCGACGCACGTTTCTTCACCATGACAATGCAAGTGTTCACACAGCTTCACAAGCTGTCGGCTTTTTAGCTAGTGAAAAGTGAAATTGATATCGCATTGTCCGTATTCGTCTGATCTAGCATCAAATGACTTCTTTCTGTTTCCGACAATCAAAAACAAGATGCGTAGTGAGCGTTATCCTTCGCCTGAAGCAGCCGTTGAGGCATTTAGGCAAATGGTTTCAGCTTCAGATTGGAAAAAATGCTTTGCAAATTGGTTTGAACGTATGCAAAAATGTATTGATGCTAAGGGCAAATATTTTGAAAAACAATCAAACCATTTATTAAATTGTATCTGTGTTTTTCTTAACTATTTGCAAAGATTTTTCCAGCAAGCGTCACAGTAAATAAACTGGCAAAACTTTATATGGAGTATAAAATTAGATATTTATTGGAAAATTTAGGAGCACCTTTGTAACTTGCAACACACGTAGTTTATAACACTATCTAAAGTTTCTTTTTTACGAAATTGTTGCATCTTAATAATAATCACTCACTGGTGTCCATACGTTTTATTCAATTTGCTTGTGCACTATGCAGTAGTTTGCTTTGATATGTGCTCACAACACAGCACTGACACTCGAAATGCGTGGTTTTTTTTGAGTTTTCCTTGTAGATTGCCAACACCCAAAAACCTAGATCCCCCGATGTTGACAGGATTCTGGAGTTTTGCCGGATATTTCGCGATAGATCGTTCAATTTTTGTAAAGACTAAAGGAAGCTAGATCCCTATGGGAAGTCTTCATTACAATTGCACCACAGAGAATTTACAATGTTCCGCAGTATTTTCTTCTATTTCATCTATGTATGTGGCATGCTTTGGCAATCCCTAAACCTGGATGTCATAAATCTAAATCGGTTTCAAAATTTTATTGCAGTTTATCATGCATGCATAAATGAGAATGCCTTTCTAGGAACCAGTACATCTTTCTACAATGGTCAATTCTTCTTTTTTCCTTCTAACAAAGTTTGGCATCCAAAACCATTCTAAGATACTTAGCACTGTTTACATAAGGAATGTTTACTTTAGTGTCGCAGCCATGTAAAGTGTAAAAAAGACATTGCTGCTGAAAATTGCAAATTGGATTATTTCTTCAAGTACTAATTTCATTTAGCTTAACACGTTCTCGGACACTTGCCCATACTGGTTGTCTCATAGAATCACACTAGTTTCAAGAGCGTTTTCAGTTAAGGTTATAAAAATTCCATGTGCAGGGACAATTTACACTCAGTTGTATGTTTTCCTGGGACAGTAGACCATACAGAACGTGCTAACATACGCAACATTCGACGGCATTTACCGCTTTGCTTGATAACAGATTTTGATCTTGGACGGGATACACGTCATGTCTCACTTTATCCGACGGCATATGCCGCTTTGACCGCGAACGTGTTAATAGTAAGTTTATTTTATATTTTGATTTAACTTGTTGGCTGTGATGGTGATAATGTATGATACCATTCGGAATACACCCACTAGGTATAAACGGTTTTACAGCAGAAACATGAATAAGTTATAATAATCAGTGTTTTTATACGTCTAGGTGGAAAGTTCACTTGACAACCGATTGTATAATGAAGATACGAGGGCGGTTCAATAAGTACCCGTGTTAGAAATGAAGACACAATTTTTTTCAAAAATTTTTTTTTATTTTTCAACATAGTCTCCTTTTAGAAATATATACTTCTCCCAACGTTCCTGCCATTTTTTTAACCCCTCCAAAAAATAGGATTTGTCGAACTCTCCAAAATACGCCTCTATCTCGGCGATGACTTCCTCGTTTCAGCTAAATTTTTTTCCCGCGAGCCATTTCTTCATGTTAGGAAACAAGAAAAAGTCGCAGGGAGCCAGATCGGGTGAATACGGGGGGTGCGGCAGCAATTCATAACGCAATTCATGCAGTTTGGCGGCGACAACTCCGGATGAATGTGCTGGTGCGTTATCGTGGTGAAACAGCACCTTCTTTTTCGCCAAATGCGGCCGTGTCTCCTTCAATTTTTTGTCGAAGCTGTCTAATAACTCACTGTAGTATTGTCCAGTGATCGTTCTTCCTTTTTCTAAAAAATCCATGAGGATGACGCCGTTCGCATCCCAAAAAATCGTCGCCATGACCTTTCCGGCCGATGGAACCATCTTCGCCTTCTTTGGAGCAGATTCACCGGGAGAAATCCATTGTTTTGATTGTTGCTTAGTTTCTGGTGTGTAATGATGAATCCAGGTTTCATCAACGGTGACAACTCGACGCAAAAACTCCTTCGGATTTCGCTTAAATTGCTCCAAACACTGCTTCGAAGTTAACAGCCGCATCCGCTTGTTGTCCACCGTTAGCAATCGCGGCACCCATCGCGCCGACAATTTTTTCATCGCCAACTTATCATGTAAAATATTAATTGCCGTTCCGGTCGACACACCTACGGCCTCTGTTACTTCACGCACTTTCGTTCGTCGATCAGCGAGAATTATGTCGTGGACTTTTTGAATGATTTCCTCGGTAACCACGTGTGCCGGGCGTCCTGGTCGCTCCTCATCAAAAACGGATGTTTGCCCACGTTTAAATTCGTTGAACCAATATCTAACTGTGGTCATAGATGACGAAGTGTCCCCATAAACAGCATCCAATTTTGCTTTTATCTCCTCGCATTTTTTCCCATCCAAAAACAGAAAGCGAATTACCGAACGATACTGCTCTTTTTCCATCTTAGCTAAAATCACGAAACACGTCTTACTCAAATGGCTGTCAAATCCAAACGAACCTATCAATCAGTCTGCAATTTGTTATACCGTCGTTTGATAGATGGCAGCACACGATGATAACACCAACTTCGCTCAGGAAGTCAAACACGGGTACTTACTGAACCGCCCTCGTAATCTAACGCAGTTGACAGTAAAACCATATACACCTGACTTCTTTCGATATGAAACGGAAAACAGAAGAATAAATAATTTATTTGTAATTTAAAGGTTTTTTAAGGTTATAATTACGTAATTTCCATTAGTTGTATTATATTAATATTTATCTGAATTCTACGTATATCATGTGGCTTGTATATTACAAGAAATGGAAATTCATGTTTTACTTATTATATAGGATCTTCACATCTAGATGGTAATCGATTAATAACGTTAAAATAACAGAAGAATCAAGATAATTAAATTATTTGATCATTGTATCAAGTTATTTCAGAGAATAATTTGCTCACAAATAATTATTCTCTAATTATTATTAACTTTATGTAAACAGATTTAGGAATAATTAGTTACACTAACTGATTTTCCCAAAATATTGTTTATTGTTCTTGGCTTAACAAAATATTATTTCTTAGATGTTACCTAATTTATTAGTTAATTTAGTGAACTGAAATATACATTTACCTTTGACGTCTGTTTGTTTACGTCTGTGTACACGATCTACTGTGCATTTACAAAAACAAATACATTTTTACAAGATTGCAAAATATACTATAAAAAATATTCTAGCACTGTTAACTATGCAACAATTCAGATTAAAACGATACACTTTGTCTATGTTATCGCTTTATGCCTTGATTGTCTAAACAACGAGGTGTGTAGATAAAATAATGAGACTGGTATTATATTTCGATGTGGTAACACTGGGGACTACTGGTTTAGAGGGAAGGTAGGTCAACATGTGAGGCTTTGGTTGTCTGTAATTTTTTTTTATAAACTGTTTTCTTCTATTACGTTCTGAAAATGAGTGATATCAATTGCGAGCAACGTTGTGCTATCATGTTTTGCTTCAGACTTGGTCACAGTGCGACAGAAACTTTTACAAAGTTTCAGCAGGCCTATAGAGACAATGTTTTGCTAAGCTCCCAGGTATTTAGGTGGTTTAAGGCATTTTCAGAAGGAAGGGAACAGATTGAAAATAAACCTCGCAGCTGCAAGAACTGTCGAAAATGTTGCCAGAATCCGAAATCTTGTGCGTTCTGATCATCGCTTGACAGTCAAAATAATCGGGAAACAGTTAAATTTGACTCACACCACAAAACCACAAAGAGTTTGTGCCTCAAAGCCAAACCGTAAACCAACAATTCTACCCAAAAGGTCTTGAAAGATTTCAAAAACGGGTCATGTGTGTAAGACCAAGCATCAAAGACAACTGGGTGCTGCATCTAAAAATGCACCTTATAATAAGGACGAAACAATTCTCTAGAGGTACGATGGTTGCGCATTCTTCATGTATTTGAGGATGACAATGTTTATGTCTTTATATTTACATTGTAACAAGTTATACCTAACAATCTTTCTAACGTACAACGACAAAACTAGTTTCTTGGAGAGAATGCTGATTTTGTACGGCACCCTCTGGTAAGTTACGAAAAGCTGTTAAAATTCTATGGCGTTAATTAATTATTAATAGACAGGCCCACTTACTTATAGTTAGTCAGATTAAAACGCTTCGTCGAACGCTAAACGTGTTTAGCATCATGGAAACTCATATGCTAGAACGCGTGTAATATACAGGGCTCTAAATCTGTGAGTATTAAATACAGTGACTATAACTAAGATTAGCAGGTTGTTACGTACCAAAATAAACTTTGAGCAAAGGCTTATGATCAGCGACTATAAGGCACGAAGAACTAAGTTTGCTGATACCCAGACTAGCAGACAGTCGAAGACGGCTAGGTTCGAAATGCCTACTTACCACTGAAATAACGCAAAATCGGTATTATTAGAAGGCGCCACTATGGATTCAGCCAGATCACAAGATTCAAAAAGACCATAGTCCTTCTTAAATCGGCAACAGCTTTACAAATACTTCCTTAGACTTTCTGAAACAAAAGCTTACTCAAGGCGTTAAACCGCCTTATACAAAAATATTTTTAATTCACTCTGTATAAATGTTTCGTCAATTAAATTTGGAATATTCAAATTGAATCATCAAATCGTTTTCTTTGGATCACTCAGTATAACAAGGTTTTTGAATCACCCGGTATATTCTTTATTAATGAAATTTAATATAACTGCATCAAATTTGTCAAATACTCGGGTGACTTCGATATTTTCACTCAAACCAGTGCATACAGTTACAATAATAAAACTATCTTTCAAGCTACAAATCTATTAAAAAAATAAATCAAAAGAAAGAAATAAAGGTTACATAATATAAAACAAGCAAAAAAAATACAAATAAAACAAACAAACAGTTGATTATACAAAAACAGAGTCTTTATAGAATAAACGTCAACAATCGTATTAGATCTACGACGCAGAATTCTAGTCAATGACGCTCGAGGGGATTCCCAGAAACGCCAAGTGCGTGGGCGCCCGCTCGACGCCGTTCAAACAGCTTACGGCTGCACTTAATGTATATATTACGAAAAGGAAATATCTAATTTCATTTAATAAAATACAAACAAATTAAAACTAAACCAAATAATTATGATAAAAATTATAACTGATTTACATTGCGAATTTACGCTAAACGTTACTGGATTGTAAATTCTGTATTCGTTAAAACAAATAATCAACCAAACACAACACCACGATGATTATACTCTAAACCGTTGTTATAAATGTTTACAATAATGCCAAGGAGAAACTTCCTTGTTTCCTTTTTTGTTTCCGCTGAACAAATTTTGAATGCACTTGTTTCTTTAACCCAAAAGGGTATAAACACTACGGTATTAGTGGGTGTACACTAACCTTGCATAGCTGTACGGTCCAAATCTTTGCTCACACGGGTAACTGCGTATCGAGTTACTTGAAACTTGCAGGCTGGTCACGTCCATACAGCAATGAGGGACAAGATGACGACGAATTCTACTGGGTTCCGTCCAAAGACGAAAGGAAGAAACAAAAGGATATCACTTCACTTTCAAGGAATGTGCTTTAAAAGGTAGCCCTTGGCAATCCAGCACTACGCTGATGTACTTTAAAAATACTTCAAAACAAAACGATAAACTTCACGGGCCACCACAGCTAAATTGTGTAGAAAACGTCTCACAAGACTTTTCCAGATCTTTTCTGCGTTTCTTTTTTTCTATTTGGGCAAAGTCACGATCACACGGGAGAAAACTGTGACCTGGTTCTGGCAGATGATAGACAATTTTTGGCAAAGTACCATTTCTAACTAGAGACATAAAAAATGAAGAACTACAGCGTTCTTATTTTGGCCTTCACAGTTATCCGTGAAAATATGCAAAGTCGTAACAGATTTCCTCAAATATTTCTCAATGTAATGCTTTAAGAAAGAAACCGTTTCTATACATTCCTTTTTGCCGATTGTTTCATCAAACATGTACGTCACTACCTTTTTACCAGAACATGAATGAAATACTTGATTGAATACCCACAGTTGCTGGGCGTAAAAAATATCACAAGTAGTTAACAATGGCACAGGCAAGTTTTGTTCATAGTCAAAGCATAAGGTTTCCACTGTAGGATGTGTTTCAGCCAATTGTATTTTTACTTTTAAATCATCATAAAATGCCTGTGCCTTGCGTAGATGTAGTTCTTTTTTCTGTAAAATACATTGCTTTTCTTTACCATTTGAAGCAGCTTCAATCTGCACGTTTATCATGTCACACGTGCTACAAGTATCTGATCGAGGAAAGCCAAACGACAAGTTAAAATGTTCTACAAAATATCTGTAGTAGAAGTTATACGTGATTCTTGGTTTTGTTTGTTTTTTCTTTTTTAGTAAGTCATACTGCTCCGGTTCATATTTTTTTAAATATGTACATTTCGTACATAATTTTCACGTTTAGCTCAGCTGGCAGATATTTCTTACGGCTTTCGCTCCTCGAATAATGAGATTCTCTAGGAGGAAAACATTCGATATGTTTACGCACGGTGGCTACAACATCAGCAGTTAACATATTCGGTCTGTTGGAATGTTTTCCTCGGATATCGTGTTTTGACACAATATTGCCAGAAGCGCGTGATACTGCTATTCTTTGTACGCACAGAGAATAGGTTGCAAAATGCTATTTTACACACCTTAAAGTTTGTGATCCCTACTTTAATATTGTACGAGGTCTGTTCAAAAAGTATCGCGAATTTTGAATTTCCGCGGGTTACGTATATTCGATTTTTGATTTTTTTGTGGCGTTATGTTGGTACTCATGTCCCTCACTTATGCCGACAAGTTCGGCCATTTTGAATGTTCAGTTAATTTCGGCTCGTCTTCGATTTTTGCCTATTCTAAAAAATGGATCAAAGAATCTGTATCAAATTTTGTGTGAAAAACAAAATTAAGTGCGCGGACGCATTCCGAATGTTGACTGTGGCATATGGTGAAGCTACCTTGGACCGAAGCAACGTTTATCGGTGGTACAAAATGTTCTCAGAGGGCCGAAAAAATGTGAACGACGAAGAGGGTGCCGGACGCCCGAGCACGTCAACAACAGACGAAAACATTGATGAAGTGAAGAAAATAGTATTAGCCAATCGTCGAATCGCCGTTAGAGAAGTTGCTGAGGACCTAAACATATCGATTGGCTCGTGCCATTCGATTTTTACCAATGATTTGGACATGAGACGCGAAATTCGTACCAAAATTGCTCAATTTCGACCAAAAACAGCATCGCATTAACATTGCTAAGGAACTGTTGGACTCTGTCCGCGACGACCCAAATTTGCTCCAGATGGTCATAACTGGTGACGAATCATGGGTTTATGGTTATGACGTGGAAACCAAAGCTCAATCATCCCAGTGGAAGCTGCCGCACGAGCTAAGACCGAAAAAAGCGCGCCAAGTTCGGTCTAATGTGAAGGTTTTGCTTACAGTTTTCTTCGATTGCAGGGGCGTGGTGCATCATGAGTTCTTGCCACAGAAAAAATATTACCTTCAAGTTATGCGCAATTTGCGCGAAGCAATCCGCCAGAAACGCCCGGATTTGTGGAAGAACAAAAATTGGCTTTTGCACCATGATAACGCCCCTGCTCACACATCGTTGCTTGTGCGCGAATTTTTGGCCTAAAACAACACACTAATGATGCCGCAACCACCGTATTTCCCAGACCTGGCCCCCTGTGACTTTTTCTTGTTCCCGAAACTGAAGAGGCCCATGAAAGGACGACGCTACGCTACGATTGAGGAGATAAAGACGGCATCGAAGGAAGAGCTGAACAAGATCACAAAAAATGATTTTTTGAAGTGCTTCGAGGATTGGAAAAAACGTTGGCACAAGTGTATAATATCTGGTGGGGATTACTTTGAAGGGGACAAAATAGATATTCATGAATAAATAAATAATTTTTTAAAAAACACAAAAGTCGCGATACTTTTTGAACAGACCTCGTATGTATATGAAAAGTTCGTCTTTTAATTTTCAGTAGGAGTTGTATTTCTTCTTCTTTTTACTTCACTTGCTGTTATCAAGGAACTCAGAAACGCATCCTGAATATTCTTGCTCTTCATTTCGTAGAACTCTGTAAAAATTTTGTCTCGCTGCAACTCGGCAAAAAATTCATAACAAATTCCTTTGCATTGACACCATTGTTTCCCACTATTTCTGTTAACCTTCCTTTGATTTCTAACTCATCTTTCTGGATTTCACATGCGCTTCTTTCCTTTTTGTAATAATGGTTCAACTTCGTTATTATTATTTTGCAAATTAACTCCATTTTCAGTATCTGAGTTGCTTTGTGAATAATCGGGATCAGCATCACTATCATCTGAAGTATGATAAGGATCCACTCCGTCCACTTCACTAGTTTTACTCATTTTCTTTTCGCTAATCACTTTGCACCGACTTAGGTTAAACGTCAAATTTGTAGGTTATGTTTTACCAAGACTGGTGGCAAGTAACGGTCAAGTAACAAACATAGCCGATTCTTGCCTCCGAACAAATTTGCTCATGTTTGTGATATGCAACTGTGTTTGGAGCAAGAACGCTTACAACAACGTTTCTATGAGAGATACATGGACGATTATTGCACCAAACTATGAGGAATATTGACAAGTATAGGTTTTTGATGCTAAGTCATTTTCGCCAAAAATAACGTTTAGCCGGTTCTTGCACCAAACCCTTCAATTGTAATTATAATTGCAGAACAACCCTATAGCGCTGGATATTTATCAGTCGATTAAGATAGGTTTCCCGATGCACGGCTTCCAAAAGGATTAGGGCCAGGACACGTTTTAGAGGAATCCATGAACAGCGTTGATTAGAGCAGCATCAACTAATACAGAAGAACATGGAAAATCTCAGGTTGTAATAGGGTGTAAATTCGCTAGGTGCGAAGTGAATACTGATAGTGAGGTTAGTCTCGTGTAAGACTTTTGGTGTGCTGGGTATATCCTTTTTCTTATCCCTACCCTGACTCTGTTCTTTCCCGGGAGTATCTATTTCCTGATCCTGTTTTTGTTTCTATACTTTTAACTAAAATTATAGTAGAACTAAGTAGTACAAGGGGAAACAATTTTAAATTTAATATTAAATTTAACAAGATTTTATCCAAATATTGTGTTACTTCAGGGCATATTGATGACAAACTTTTGACATTCCTCAACGTCATTTCTTAGAAAACCCTCATTTGTAACAAACGTGTTTAGCTTTAAGAAGCCCTTTTTATATGGATTTTGGATAATTATTTTGCGTTTTGGTTATCACTACATAATATAACACTAACTATACAAATTAAATTAATACATATCTAGTACGCAGTTGACTGTTATATTGAAACTAATTACTGAATTTCAACCAATATATCATGTATGTAATAGTTCCCAGTTACACATTTATAGATACACACAAATGTTATGCAATATCTGATGTTCTCTCCTGCCTACCGCCTATATTTAGAAACTCAGCTATAAACTTTTCAAAATAAAGATCTTAAGGTAAGATTTTACCTGTAAATTCATTTCAACATCTGTAATAAACATGAACGAAATAAAAAGTTTTTAATAAACAGGCATCCAAGAGGGAGATGACAAAAAAGAAAATCTAAAAACTTTTATACCTTGATAATTTTCTTCCACTCCCCCTTTTCAATTTTGGCTCCTATAAGCCTTAGCCTTTTTAAAATAATTATTTAGTAACTTTGAATCCACTTTAATTAAAAAAGAACTTTATCAAAGTAAATTTTTCATGTATCTCATTACGTTTCTAGTAATAGCAATCCACGAATTTCCAGCACTTTTAAACTTTTATATCAAATCAGAAACTTTTAAATTTCATTTCCTTCGTAAAATACGACTTTCCCTTGACCCTGGAGTTTTGTTTTTATGTAATTGAATTGTCGGTTTGTTTCAGATCATATTTCTTGTTGTATGAAATAACGTTTAATTAATTTAGAAAGTGTTTGTCCGCAAGAATAATTTATTATTTATTGATTTTAATGGGATTTGTAAGTTTTGGTGCTATCCCATCTACTAAATTTCTAAAGTTTCAAGATGGCTTTACTTGTTTCAGTTTATTTTGAACATTGATAGATATAAGACTTCCAAATTAAAGTTCCTTAGGGAGCATTAATTATTCTTCGGTAGTTGGCAGAAACCAATTCTAATTGTATGTTAGGTAGACAACCAAAATGGTGTAAGTGAATAAGAAGTGAACTTGCTAAGCTGTGTGGAAATTTGTTATCAGCAAATATCTAGCTCAAGATGTCTTCTGCATTTAGTTCTAGTTACATCCAATTTTATTTAGTTGCATCATTTTATTTAGTAGATTTAAAACCTCAAACTCACTATACGGATATAATTTTACTGGTCAGACTGAAATACATTACATGCAATAAGTAAAATGCAGTAATTCTAACAAAATATGCAACTAAAACAACATTGTACTGAGTTATATCAGCAATTAAGACCAAACCAGAAGAATTTAGGTGGCTGAAGGAAAATCTTGTTCACGAGTAAGTAATCCCATTTTTCAGGACCCGATAACTTTGATTTTTGCGCAAAAAGAAGGAACGCATTAGGAACGAATAAATAAGTCAATACTTTTTAGAATCCGTTGAATACTGCTAAAGATGCGCCCTTAAAGTGAAAGCACAGTTAACAAAAAAGAAAAGAACCTTGACCTGCATACGCTGAACGCCATAAAAATGTGTTAGGGAATGGTATTTAAGTTTAACTAGCTAACCGAAAGGCCAGAGAAAATAAAATTAACTAAATAGAATAAATTAATTAAAGAAGAGAAGAAATTTATTTACAAGCCATCAGAATTCTCAATATACAGTGTGGTTGGTTTTTCATTACATATTCATTAATTTTGTTAGAATAAAGTTTTTCGGAAAATTTAAACAGTTGGGTTATCTAGTTAGTTAGTTCTCTTTCCGACGGTCTAAGCTAAAATACCACCACTGATAGAACAAAAGAGCAGCTATGCAAACAATAAGTTTTGTAACGTTCAATTTTTGTTTCCGTTACATGTGTGGTATTTAACCTGTGCTCTCGGTGTGTTCTTGTATTTTTCTAGTAGTTTTCTCTTGTTGAAGAGGTTTTGTGGTATTTGTTGTGAGTTCACACTGATAGTTGATTACCTTTTTAGTAGTTTTGTGATGATTCAGATCAATTAGGGTTGACGAATTTTATTTCTATTTAAGCAAGCGGGACGCATGGTATAATTGTTTTCAACGTTTAAATTATTTTTTTATTACAGGATTTGGCTTTAATCTTAAAATCTGGTTAGCAATTTGGAAAGGGCTACCTCATCTTAATATGATTTATAAATTGTAATTAAGATTTTTTCGTGACTTTGATTAATGAAGTTTCCTTGCACTTTTGCCTGTAAAATTAAAAGGTGACCAGGTGTTGTTGGTTGATGCTTGGTATCATCCTCGTTTTAATTTGTTTGCTTTGTTGCCTCCTTATCTGTTTAGGCTGATTTTTGTTAATTAGGTTGGTTGAATCTGGTTCGGATTTGAAAACCTTTGAAACATTTATTTGGATTTCTTTTATTTAGTTTGAATTGTAATCTAAATTACGTGGCTGTCTAGGTGTTGGGAATTTTTCCTATTTTTTTTCTAATTTATTTTTGCTGACTGGTTAATCGGATTAAATCTTAACAGATTTTTTTTATTCTTTAATAAGCACTTCAAATTTCTCCTGCCGAGTTTACGTTGGAATGATCCGATTGGACGAGCGACATGTCTGGTAGGCTGTGGTGGTTTTCCTTTCTACAGTAAACCTGTCGGATTTCTGTATATGTTGTGAGGGGTAAAATCTATTGTAGTGTGTAAAGCCATACAGATTGGGGTAAGTTCTTCCTTTTTTTAGTTATTTCGAAGTTGGTTTTGATGTGGTCCTTTCTGTCTGTAGTTTCTTTGTAAAGGGAGTTCAGAGCAACTTCACCGGAAGATTTTAATGGAAGCTCGTGGAAATTATGAAGTTCTTCGTGTAAATTAAATTTGCAAACTTAATTCTACACCTCACAACAAATTTCTCCAACTAGAGAGTCGATTTTGATGTGGGCAAGTCATGCAGTAATAGTCCAGGAAGCCTGAAGATACATCCGCTGAGGGGATATTGATATTTATATCTGCTTTTGACGCAACCGAAATTAGTGTGTAGAAGAAATCAAGATTGCTTGGTGAAGATTCTCAAGGAATATAACGATAGATTTCTCAATCAATATTTGCGTGAAATAGGGCATAATGTAGAACTTTAAATTTAAAAATTAATGGCATTATAATCAAATTAACTTCGATAATGCTGCTTGTCGAATCTAAAGTGTAGTCTCTTTTATTTTTTGCAAGAAGCCGTAAAAAACGCAAAAAAAGAGAAAGAACGCAACTCCGAAACAGGCGGGCGGTCTTGTCTATCCTCACTTACCTCGGTCGCTGGGCCTGCGGTCGCAACGCATACGTGTTTTTTTCTCTTTTTCTACGGCTTACGTCTTGCAACGATTAGTCTTGGCGGCGACTTGTTTTAGCGGCGATTTGTCTTGGCGGTGATTTGTTGTAACTTCCTCAAACACTCAAGACCCAGATGGGTAAAACATTTACAGAAAATTAATCGTATATGCAACATTAAATGCAAACTAACAATTTACTGATCCCACGATCAACCATAGACAGGTAATGGACAGCATATACAAGTCATTAGCCATATTCATAACCCAGAACATAATCCCAAAACGTCTGTAACGTGTAAAGCACAGCACATATTAAGCAATACAAAGTGCAAAGCTTAATCTCAAGAATTGGTCAAATCTAAAAGTTTCCCTAGCTTAGAGTTATACGAACTTCAAGTTGGCTCAAGTCAAAAAAGATCTACCACACTAAAAAACGTCACTGTTACACACACAATTGTAACAAAATCTAAACTGAAATGGTTGACTGACTCAAAGCTACTACAGCAAACAAAAGATTTCAGCCACACATAAATGTGTATCAAAAAAACAAAAAGAGCCTCAAATATTTAGTATTTCAACCATCATAAAATTTGACGCACCACCAAACCGAAAAGAATTTTAAAAAAAGGTCAAAGGCAAAGACCTTACAAAAATAGAAGCAAAACTAATCCTACTACAACTGAATGTCATGGTTTCAAAACAATATACTCACTAACAAAAGCAAACTCGAGAATTCCCGTTTAAAATTTTACCAAACCAATGATCTCGCTAAGCTAACTCATGTACAGATAAATAAATTAAAAAAATCCATAAGATCATGTACAGATTTTTGCTGACAAGGGCGAACTTAGAAAAGGGAGACCAACCTAACATAAAAGCAAAATAAATGATACGACAGACCAAGATACAAAGTCAACAAAGGTATACTAAAATAAAATGCACCTAAATTATAAGACAGGAAAAAGACAAATGGCGCCCAACGTGGTGTAATGGGAAGATACCGAAAAACTGTCCCGTTCAGAATAAATTGTTCTAACAGTAGCTCAAAGGTTGAATGGGTTAGTAGTAAATTGTGACGTTTCTGAGGTTAGAAAGTTCAAGATTCAAAAACATTAAAGAATTTTTGCGCATAATTGTTTCAGCATGGATTCAAAACAAAAAATTGTAGGTATTGCTGCTGGTTTTTTTTTCTGGCGACTCTGAAGATGACGGCGAGAATATTATGGTTGTTGCTCATCAATTTAAAAAATAAGAAAACATAAAAATGTGGGTATCACTCAATTAACCCGACCAACCTATGTCAGATGCTTGACCCCGGTATATTACCAGATTGAATTTCCAAAAACGTCTAATGAGAAAATCAATTGGACAATTCTCTTTCAAATTAAAATGTTTTTGGAGCTTCATAACGAAATTAAAAAAGCGAATAAAAAGTTTATTCCTTGCTGCATTCATGACGTAATAGGCAAATAGGAAAGCATTTTATTATTTTAACTTGCAAGCACGCAGGGATTTATATGACATACTAAATCTAATTGTAAATATAGCAGAAAACCACTAAATTCTTAAATCTTAAAGCTGAGTCTTGAGAATTCTAAGAAAGCTTGGTTTTAATAAATGCAGGACTTCCAGATTGTCTTAAAATCAGAATTTCTGTTTGACAGTAGGTGGAATTTATTTTAATATCTTATTACTTGGCAAATCATTTGGATAATGTGCCTGCAGAAGATATCTATATGAATATCGTCATTTCGTGTTTTTTATTAATTGTTGGATCACTAACAAAAATACTAAACAGTTTTGGGCTAAATTGAGTTGGTCCCAGACTTGCAATCATATATTTTTATTTTGAATATGCGAAGACCCTTAAAATATGCCAAGATTTTCATTAGATATTCGAAAAATTGAAAACAACACCGTTTATAGAAATCTTTTTGCTATATATTGTCAAAAGCCTTAATGTCAAGAAAAGCGGTTTTGCTAAGTAGTTTACCTTCATACCTATCGATGATGAGTACTGTTGATACTTACCCTCTAGCTGTTAGTAGCGCCTTGGGCATGAATTAGGAGTAGGGTAGTAACAAACAGTAACGATAGAATAACTGGAACGTGATCTGAATAAAGCTCGATCATAACGTGATGATAGATGCTGTATTAAAGTTTTTCTGAATGTTTACTTGTAACTGATCAGGTAAATGATCTTATAGATAAGAACGTCTAGTGTATTGCCGTGGAACCACAGTTTGTAGTTAAAGATTAATTTCATACTTAAACTGTAAAGACGGAAATTATCCTAATTGTCAGCACGACATCACCAAGGATGATTCTTGCTATATACGTAAGATTTATATTAAATTTAATCTTAATATAAGTTTTTGAATTTTTATTTCTCTTAGCTTCTAAGTTTATTGTAGTCAGATCAACTATAAATTTATTTGCTAACTACATTTCTACGTAGTCCAGGATGAATTAGTTGTAAATCTTGCCTATTTGCCAACATACTAAAACTCCCCAATTTTCCTACGTTGCCTCGATTTCCTGGACTTCCAGGGGCTTGATCAATTGGGATCCTGGAGAAGTGCAATCTAACGCTAAAGTTTATGTATCGAAAGCATGCTTAAGCCTAAAATATTCCCACAGCACTTAAATGAAAGAGAAGAGGCTGAGAACTTAGGGACTATGCAAGATTGAATCAGATTTGTTGTTGTCAAAGGGAAAAAAGTTGGACGCTTTTCTATAGCAGAGATAAAAAATGTGCTCATAATCATAACTCTAGAGGTAAAATAAGTTTTCTATGATCAATAATTGTAAAGCTGTTCAGGAAAGCTTTTTAGGAGTGATAAGAGTGACGTATTATTATTATCTTAATGTCCTTCTTTAATGTTCTTTGCTACCAAGACTCAACACCTGTATGGAGTGCAAGCACGACGAGCATGGCAAAAACGTCAGTGTCTGAAGTGACTACCGTAATCGGCTGTCCCGGCACATCCATATCCTAGACCGCGATTGTAATTTGTTAGAAGCAGGTCTACAAGTCGAGTCGTGCCTTCTTTTGTCTTGGACGGAAAAAGTCTAGCTGGAATATCTTCAAAGAAGTTTATTGTCAAGCACTATTTTCGTAGATGTTTGCATTGAAGCTCGACGCCGCTGTTTTGAGTTTTAGTTAACTTTGTCTTGTACTACAATGACAACAAGCCGAATAGCTTGTAAATATGCTGAATGTCTGCCTGGGTTATTTGTTCGAAGGTGCCCGAGTCCGGCCAAACAAACGCGTGAAAGAAATAACCAGACGTAGTATTGGGAAAAAGAATTTGGCAGAGTTGCTGTTTGTGTAGTTCCGAATGCAAAAGAAAACCTAAACAATCCGTGTTGCTTTGAGGATTCTTATTTCAGCCCGAGCAGCTTCTCCAGAGCATATAGGTATGGAAGGTCACTTTATGATTTAAACTGAGGCATGATGTCTTCCTTAACAGACATATCAATCCACATCTTAGTAAAGCTGGGTTTTTGACTCACAATCACGAAAAAAAATTAATTTTTGTCAAGATTCTAGTTTGTGTTTTATAGTGTGTGAAAAGTAAAGTAGGTGTCTTGCAGCAGCATTTCTCGGAGGCAGTCAAGGTAAAACTTGCTTGTACTACTCTGCTGACGTATTTGTTATCGGTTTTTTTCTCAAAGGTGTTCCTGAACATCTTTAGTACGAGTGACAAAATGTAAAGATATCTACGAGCATGACGTTTTTGTTTTCAGCATCGCAGCATTTATTGTAGAGGTGTGGTGTTGCATTTAACTTTTTTTTGTTTTAGAAATGAATGTCAATTATCTTTGTCAGACACTATCATTTCTTTTAGATACTTGCCGCCATAATTAGACCAGTCAATTTATACATCAAACTTTGCAAAAAATCATGTAGTTGATCATCGAGCTTCTATCCCTATTCTGTAGGACCTTTGTTAGCCCCCAACCACTTTTAAACTTGATGGTAAGTTCTATAGGCATGGTTACTTGTTGCATCTTCTGTTGGGGCAAACGAACAAGATTAATCTTGATGCTGGCTGAAGATGCAACGAAGTCGGGTATTCTGTTCCTGTCGGTAGACCAATAAGTTGGTTCCCCGGTTGATAGGTAAACTAGATTTTGCTGATGGATAGCGTTTAGTAGAGTTTCCTGCAACGATAAAGTGAAAACCAAGTGAACTTAGGAAGTCTTGGTACTCATCGGTTGTGATAAGATGTCTGGGAGGACTGTAGATTGCTGCTATTGTTATTGGCCATAGAAGTCCTTGTACTTTTATCCTAGTACATTGGATTTTGTCAGTTATGTCCGGTTCTAAGCTAAAGTGGTTTATGATATTCTTCATTATTACAGCTGAACCTGCATGGGCTCCAGTATTCTGTATAATATGGTATCTTTACCACCGTTTTGTCCGTGGAGTGACTTTCTGATATTAATAAGATGTTGATTTTATTAAGTTTCAGGAAAATGTTGATTTCTTGCGTGTGGTTTGATAGCCCGTTTGCATTCCAGGTTGCCATTCGTAGTGATTTAACTGTTAGTCAGTTGTTTTGTTGATTACTGTGCTTAGCATATTAAGAATCAGGCTATTCTAACTGAATAATTAAGTAAATAAGTTTTTAAATTTATTAAGAAATATGTTCATTATGTTTTTGATACTATTTTCTCTGTTGTCTGTGATTGGTGTATTGGGTTGATTAGAAACAGCTTGGGCATATGTTTGGCTTACATTCTGTTGGGGTTTCAGATTCAGGTTGTTTCTGTTGCTTATGTTGGGTTGGCGATGTTCATTTTGTTGTTGTGGTTGGTGTTGTTGTCGATTATACCGTGTGTCCTTGTTATGCATGCCTTTTATTCTGATTAGGTCTTGATGACTGGATGACTATCGGTGCATGGTGTACATGTCGCTGGTGTACCTTTTGGTTTCTTACATGTTTTTGAGTCGTGTGACCTTCCGCATTTGACACAATTAAATGGCTTATTGCATTAAGATTTTGTGTGTCCATATCCCTGGCATCTCATACATTAAATTATTTTTTTCTTTTTCTGGGGTGTCTCGATAGTTACTTTCATGCGATCTAGGTATTCCATGTCGAATACTTCCTTGTTGTTTTTTTGTGGTTCTGGATCTACAAAGAAAATTGAAAGAGGGATTTTGCTTACTCTAATAAGCACGTAAAATAATAACTTTGGACGTTTGAATAATTTTAAGACTTTTTTGTGGCTATAAGCAACATTCGTTTATTACCTGTTGAAGGATTACTAAAATACAGACAATCTACGCTTTGTTTTGTTAAAAACTTTATTACCGGCTCGAAATCTTTGTCTGCCGAAGATATCACTGCAGTGAGAGACAATCTTTTGAACCCTGGACATGCACAGTGGTCTGAAGTTCCGAAAACCTGGTCAAAATATAAAAACGTTATTCTACGTCCCAGAAGATTTACATTTTCGAGGTCACTAATTACGATTTAGAAGTCAAAATCTAAAAATTCAAAATGGCGGATCCAATATGGCGGTCAGAATTTTCTTCGAGTTGCTCGATTGGGCTGAAAATGAATTTCACCATATTTCTGAGGTCGCTAATTACGACGGTAAAATCAAAATTTAAAAATTCATAATGTCGGATCTAAAATGTGGACGAGATGTTTTTAAGTCGTTTAATTGGGCTAAAAATGAATTTCTTCATATTTTTGAGTTCCCTAATAACAACTGTAAAGTCAAAATTCAAAAACCCAAAATGGCGGATTCAGTATGGCGTACAAGAATATTTTCAGTCGCTGGATTAGGCTGAAAATGAATTCTATCATACAAATAAGTATTTTGACAGCTATTGCAAAACACGTGCATTATTTTTGTTCCAACACCTATGAGCAGCTGTTCTGTTCATGTATAGGGTAATCAAGGTCGTCACAGAATTCTGCAGAATTCATAGTTCTTTTTCTACATTTGTAAATTGTAAATTTTTTTCTTTTGTATGATTATTTTGAAAAAATTGCATTGTGGTAATTTTAATTTTTGTTTGCAGCACATCTATTGTTTCAATTATAATTCTGCGTATCTTTATCTCACTGATCCATTTTAAATCGTCAAAAAAGGTTAATAAATAGTGAAACAGCACTACTCTTTTAAACTGCCCCCCTTTCTTAGTCATCACAAACCGACAGATGTTTCTACGGAATCCGACACTTCAAACATCCAAGTATACAACCTACAAACTAAAATTCTCGAAATCGAAAATTTGTTTTTTTATTTTTGGCCAGCTTTTTGTGATTTCGGACCAGTGTGCATCGTCGAAAGAATTGTATTAAAGATAATTTACTGTTTAATTAATCTTGCTAGCAAATATCATTGTTTTTCTGTAAAACTCTGCTGTTCGGGGTGTTTTGGGAGAATTCAAACTAAATTCAATAATACATAAATAAAGCTAACAATTTCACTTATTCATACTCTGTGTTTTCATTATACAGGGTGTTTGATTCACCGCCGTATATCCGAGAAGGAGTGGTAGAATACATGATTTGGAACTTATCTAACCTAATATACTATTATACAAAGTGTCACGGTTTTCGAGATATTGTCATTTTTCATAATTTCACCCAATTGGACGTATTTCCCCATTTAAATGTGAACACCGCACTATTGGAAACTTTTAATTTTAAGGTAATAATAATTTTATAGTCTTTCATAGTTACTCTATCAATTTTAGTCATTTCCACCCACTCCTACAGCTGATTAAACAAATTATGCCCGGAGAAAGTTAAAAAAATTATAACTCTAAAATTTAACTTTTACTTCATAAGGCTATAAAAGAGAAAAATCCAATGGGTAATTATGTTCAAACGTTTTTAAAAACACCCTTGTTCTTTGTCGTTTAAAATGACATCACACTTTTAACCACCTGCAGATTCTTAGGACTAACAGGCGACTTGAATACAAAGGAACCGTTTGGCCGCACAAAAGCAAACACTTGATAACACGTTATTAGTTGTAGGTTTGGCTTCATAAACATTCATGGTGTTGATTTTTGCATTTTCAACCATTAATTATGTGATTTTTCCGTATCAGTTTGCATTGAACTCCACGTTTTATTACAAGCGTTTAATTGGACTATTAAAAAGCATTGAATCTACATTGAATTATACTTGTTTGATTTGACTATTAAATAGTGATGGTCCCCAGACATAATAACCCAAGGGTGTCAAATACGGTGATTGAGCAGGCCATATTATCGGCCCGTTTCGCCCTATCCATCTTTTGGAAAAGTTGGCAATTAACATCTATAGAGTAGTTATGAAAGATTATAAAATTATCATTACCTTAAAATTACAAGTTCCCAGTAGTGCGGTGTTCACTTTTAAATGGGGAAATACGTCCAATTGAGTAAAATTATGAAAAATGACAATATCTCAAAAACCGTGACACTTTGTATAATGGAATATTAGGTTAGATGAGTTCCAAATATTGTCTTCTATCACCCCGTTTTGGATATACGGCGGTGAACCAAACACCCTGTATAATTAAACTTTTAACGTAGTAATTTAGATAATTTAGGTCGAAAACATCTTTTTCAAAACTATAAAGACCTAAGTGAAAATTTTGCAGTCAATTCATGAAATAATTATTCTTATTTGTGGTAAAATTTTTTAATTAGTTTTTGTGTTTTACTAATAAATGTTGCTGACCATTTCGATTCATTTTATTGAGTAAAAATCAATTGATAACGTAATAGTTTCTTATTTGTGATTTACATCTATTTGTTTTTAAGTAAAAGTTACGATTTTGTTTGTTGTTTTGACATTTACTTTGTTTTATTCAAACATTTTGCTATGAAGTGCATAAACTTATTATTGTATAATTTCGCATTGTTTTATTGTGTCTTGTACCTGTTAGTTGTAAACCAGATATGGGAAGGATTATTGTCTAAATTTTTGCATTAAATATGTTCTTGTAGGTGGATGATCCCAAGCAGGCAAGGACCACGACGTGTGTTATTACTGAACCTTCAGCTGAGCTATAGAGGGTGGTGTTCTTCAAGTGAATAATGAATAGCCTTCTCCGGGTAAGTTTGTTTGGAAAGCTCTCTAATATACGTGTAAAGTTATACACTACCCTTTTGTTGATGCAAGTGCACATATATACAGGGTGTTATATTTCTGCGTATTTATACACAGGGTGTTAGTATTCAAGGTACATCTATACAGAGTGATATTTCCGGAGGTGCTGATCTATAGAGTGTTAGTTTACGAGAAACTGCGTTGGCTGGCCGATAGTTCTCTTTTAACCTTCAGCTTTTGGTGTCCTTAATTTCAACTATTCTTTATAGAATTATTAAGAGTTTATATGAGTGTAAGCTTTTTCTTTTGTTTTAAATGTAAGTCTTCCAATATCCGTATTAAGCCTCTTTTCAGCTTTTTCCCGTTGCACTTTCAAAGCTGCAGACTTGGTTTATTACTATTGGCTTAGATCCTAACAACATATAAGCAAATTAGAAGCACATGACCTTTTGCAAGGTCGAGTTCTTTTTTGTGTCTAACTTGACTGGACTAAATGTAATACATTGCAGCACATGCAGCGTTTGAGCCTTTCAATTTTTCATTTTCAAAAAACTTCTCTCTACTACACTACTAATTGCTATGTGCATCTTTTCTAAATTTGCTAAGTAAAAATTTTCCTAGGAGAGATAGTTTTAAAAAATAGTATTCTTTAATTTGTATTTGAGGTAAGATAAGATTAATATGTATACAAATGGAAATTCGTAATTTGCTGTGAAATTAAAGTTGATTTTAGTGTCTTCTTTTAAATACTCTTTGTTTGTAATTTTTTATGCAGCTATAAAAAGATATAATTAACTTTATAATTATATAAGATTATTTAGATTACAGTGAGACATAGTACCATAGCTTCTAAGTTTGAAAAAGACACTTTATCATGAGGATTTAGTGGGCTAGCAGAATTATTGACATTCTTTTCTATTACATAATCTTTAATAATGAAAGCTTTTTAAATATAAAATATAAAAAAAATTACCTTCATTTAACAAACGGATTTCGCTATAACGATCGTGTCGTCGGAAACCTCTTTAATGCACATAAAGATGTTCCACGAGATAAATATTATATAAATGTGATGGCCTACCTACCAAGATTTATCTTTCCGATTCGCATGTTATCGGTGCTAGAAAGGATTCCTAACCAATGCGTTATACTTTATAAATTTTTCAACCAACCTTTCTTTGACGTTTAACGTACGGAAAGCAAAGTAGGAACGTTAGAAGATGCGATGCAATCCGAAATGATCCCCACTGAAGAATATTTTGCCATTACTATTATTGTAATTGTATTTTCAAATTATTTCTTATTAAAGTAGTTTACCTTAAAAGCCCATATTTCTAATAATATCGTATTGAATATCTTAATGAAGCGCTGTTTCCATTAATGCAAATTATTTTATGAAAACCATGAAACTTCTAAGAAACTATCAATAGTTAACTCATTTAATTTATTTATGTTGGCAGATTTTAAATAAATGATGAGCTTTTTAAAAAGATATTTGCAAAATTTAAATTAATTATTTAGGTATGACAAAAGATAACTGATGCTTGACTGTTTCTTTCAGTATATTGTTTTGTAAATGTAGGATAGCGCAGAATTTTTTGTGCTACACCACGGTAAATAATTAAACTTAGTAGGGATTTGAAGTAATTAACACAATGTTGAGGAAAAAGAGCAGAAATTACAATAAAAAATTTAATTTTTTACCTTTCTTTTTGAAATCTTAATAATTTGAATACGACATAAAAAATTGAGTGCTTGATTAAACTGTCGTCGGTAATTTATTTTTTAGCGATAAATTAGTCAAGGTGTTACGAAAAAGTTAGATTGGTGCGTACAAGTATGGTAATATACAATAGCGTACTTCCAATCCTGAGTTTTTCTTTACATAATAAAAAAATAACAAAAAAAATTAGTTTCCGCTAGAGTAGGAATCTTTAAATTTTAGTAGAAATGTAAATGTGTAGCTCAGTTAATTTTTCTCCGAATGAAATATTAATTTCCTTCAATGCTCGTGTTTCTTGTTTACATTTTCACTTTCTAAAATGCGACTTATTTATTCATTTTTCGATTTTTCTAATGGATGAACTGAATGTTTTAAATTCTATAGTATTAAAATGGGTAATATTTGGTATAACTGCAGCAATTGCAACAATTATTGATCTAATGTTCCGAATTTAAAAACCGATAATTGAAAAAAATTGATTTGAAAAATATGAACCTTGCGGTTTATGCATTTTCTCTAAATTTGCCTGCAATTAATTGTATTATTTCAGAAATAAATTCAAAGAATATTTAGAGATTTATAAGAAATATTCGTTCGATAAAATCCCCGATCTTCCAGTTGCACCAAAAACAAGAAATTGCAAATTCGTATTATTCGCTCGGCTGCTACCCACTTACTGACTCGTGATCAATATTATACTTTTTGCGAGCATGACGTAATCTCAACCTAAAGTCTAACTATACAAACTGGCTCGCGTTCAGTTGAAGGAGCATGATCAGAATCCCAAAATGATCATAATTACATACAGAACACCAGCGATGCTGTTTATCTAACCTAAAACGCATTAAGATTTTAAGAACCTCTGGTTGTTCTGTCTAAACATATATAGCAGATTGCAGTTGCTCACGGCAATTTATCGGATATACCATGCACACAGCAGAGCGGAATCCGATTAATTTGGATATTTCAACATGGGTAACCGGTTGTTTTCAGGTTTCCTAGGTCTACAATACAATTTTGGCTTGGGAAAACTTTCAAAAGCCCGGGTTTTAGGCCCATAATAGTTCTGCACAAAACTGAAAAGGATATGTTGGTAAAGTGGCTTCAGGAATTCATAAGAAAAAGGTTTTCTAAGAGAAAGGAAGAGCTTTTTCAGAGTGTTCAAGACCTGATAAAAGCGAGCAGGAGAAACACCCCATTCACTGACGGAAGACCCGGAGAAAAGTAGCTCAAATCTTTTCCCAGAAGGAATCTATCTATAAGCTGGAGAATTAGCAAAAGGGTCACGCAAACAAGCGCCAACGTCTCAGAGAGCGACATAAAAGATTGATTTTCTGTTGTAGACAAATCTATTACTGAGGAGGAGAAGGTGTTGAAGGTCTAGCAGACCTTCCATAGTCTTTAATGATGATGAAACAAACTTTCTAGTTTGTACGAAAATCGGAAAGGTTTTGGCGTTCAAGGCGAGTCGAAACATATACGAAGTTGACTGTAGTCAAGCAAAAACAGCAGTCACAGTTATGTTTTTATTTTCGGCTCCAGGGTACATGGTAGTACTTCCCATAATTATTTATCCTTACAACAGGACTCCATCAGACATCGTAGAATCAGTTTCTATTAAATGGAGTATTGGACGTAACGACTCAGGATATATGAAATCAGAAACGTTTTACGAATACGTAGGAAACACTTTCATGCCATTTTTAAGAGCTCAAAATGCAAAGCTTCCAGTAGATTGTGTACTGAGTCACAAATCTTATTAATGGTCTGTATTCAAACGCTACGCGCATACTGCAGCCGGCAGATGTGTTTGCTTTTAGGCCTATCAAAGCAGGCTGGAGGAGCCAAATTTGCAAATAGGCACTGAAATACCCCTAATGACGAAAATGCACTTGGCTTCTATCTTAAACAATGTTTTAGCAAAACAAGTCAAATAAGAAACATTTAAAAATGGCTTTTGGGCGTGCGGGCTCTACCCATGGAATCCTGACAACATTGATTTTATCAAATGTTTGGGTAAAACTTACAAATGATCCAATGAAGGCGGCAATTCACACATAAACACTGAAAGCCGAGTTCTTGACCACTCCCTCGTCAAAAGCATTTGTTGGTAGCAAAATAAATCTCAAAAGAGATCTAAGAATGAATTTGAGCTAGCTGAACGCAGGATGTTGTTCGAAATGTATAAGCATTTCACTAGGGCAGAAGAACAGCCTCGAAAAGATTCTATAGACATAATAATCGACAGCATCTCATTCAGTGGTGAGGAAAATGATAATAATATAGGTGGCGATGTATTAGATAATGAGCAAGAAATCAATGGTGTAGACTCTCAAGAGGTTGGAAAAATTCCCATTCAAAATACATTAGGCGTGTCTCTTGATAAAAGGAATTTAGGAAGAATATCGCTTGATGGAGGAGGAACAAAATCGCAGCAACCCTAGAAAGCATTCTGTATTGGAAGGAGAGGAACCAGAACAGTTGAGAGAATGCCTTATGTTATAAGTTCATAATCTTTAACGGCTTTGCTTGAGTCTAAAACTAACAAAAAAAAAGAACACGAGGAAATGAAACAGCGGAGGAAAGAAGAAAGGTTGAAAAGGAAACTGGAGAAAGACGAGTCGGATACTCAAAAAAAAAAAGAAACCATCGAAAGCAATGTAGGAAAGCTTAAAGTTAAACAGAGCCATGAAAATAAAGCTTCTCGCTCATAATTGAAGCATAATGTATCAAAAGCAATTCAGTTTTCCAGTTCATACCCAACCATACCAACCACTGCTATCAAAGGGCTGCCACACATTGGTACTTAGGATGCCAACGACTGACAAATACGGTGTTTTTTCATTTCAGCTATTACAATTTGTAAAAATGACAATAAATTTATATTATTATTGTAAAACAGTATTTTCTGCGCAAATTAAAACTCTTGCGAAGTCAGTAACTCCAATTTTATAAAAACTACATACGTGTGAAATTAAAATTTGCCTGCCAACCTGCTTGAGTAAATGAGAAGACAGGAATAAACGTAAGATTCTTGAGAATTTTAAAATATCATTACAAATCTTTATCATTTTTTCCTTTTTTCAATAAAGACCCTTTCTGATGATCTCATAGGGACGGGGCGCCAGCAAAAGCCTCAACGAACAAAAATGATTTGGCACGAGAACTTTCGTATAGAGTAGACTAAAACTACAGTCCCGTCATTATAGTTTGCAAGAATAACAGGTAGCATTAATATTAAACCATCCTTTATTGTCATGACATCTTACGTCACTTAGGGAAGAAACCCGTCTGCGTACATCCTAATTTCAACAATAAAAACGTTCTTTTTAAAGATCATGTTCATTGCGTTGGAGAGAGGCAGCTGATTATCCCCGTGAAAAGAAGTGTCTCGGGTTAATACGCTCATGCTTCATGGAGCGGGCGGTTGAGTAAAGTCAAGCAAAGGGACACTGATTGCCATAGAAACCCACAAACAATTTCGAACATTCTTCAGCGACCTGCCATAAATATACAGACGATTTTCTTCAGTTCCAAAAGATTTTAAAAAACACTATTAATCATCAGTCAGTAAGTCTTACCCTCCCCTTACAATCAATCAAAATTCCAACTGCTAACTAAACATCGGTAATGCTTGGAATAAAGCAAAAATTTTCCCATCTATCCGACATCATTTTATATACAAACACAACTACTACTTACACCCTCTAATGGAACTACGATAGCAAAAGTGAATATGATCGACGTGATTCACTTGTCACTTCCAAAGCGATGTAGGCTGCATGCCAGGATTTGGGATTCAGATCAGCTACGAAATACTTTGCTGTTCCCGTAACGTTTAGCTCTGCTCAATTAGTCTTTTCAATTGCCTATTTTAGAATAGTATGTATAATACTCTGATTTAAGAAAATGCGTC